>SDVU01000850.1:0-10093 GCA_016256075.1 Dictyocoela muelleri | reverse complement strand
ACAGTTGTTCCAGTGTAGTATAGCTGATTAAGACTTGGTCTAATATGACAATGAAGCAGAAGGGACTCTCCTAGGTGCGGGGATGAGTGCGGTGGCGCATCTCGGCAAAAAGTAGTGAAAAATAATAATTCATGAAAGCCACTAATTACCTGTATCCTGCTGAGTCATAGATAAAACGAAAATCACGTATACAGCCGGGCTTCTGTGTATCTTAGGAAGTGACATATTATTGGAACACCAAGAACCAAAAATCACAGACCATGATCGAAGACAACTCTCCGGGTTGGGAGCTATGGATGTTTTCAGCATTAATATATATCAATATTAAATACTTTAAATATTTTAAATTAAAAATTAAAAAATAAAAACAAAAATTAAATTTAAAAATTTAATATTTTAAACTAAAAATTAAAAAATAAAAATAAAAAAAAATAAAAAATAAAAAAATAACACCATAAACGACCTCCTCCAGATTCTATCCTGTCGCAAGCAGGGCGCGTGTCGCGCGCTGCGCGCGACAATCTATAATTTCACATTTCTCTTTTAAAGTAAGCTGTTTTTTGATTTTTTATTTTTATAGCTGAAAAAAATTAAAAAAAAGAGAATTAGGATAATATTTAAGAGAATTGGGGAGATACAATAAAAATTTTGGTTCTGAGTCCCCATATGACCAAGAATTAGACAACGAAAAGGCAATCAAAAAAATATTAAAAATATATTTAAAAAAGCTATTGGCGTGATATTAGCGGGAATCTAGTTAATGAGAAAAATATAAATATACTCTATTTCGATACAAGGTCTAAAATAGAAATATTTATTTTTTTTTCTCATTAACTCGATTCCCGACCGTATCACGCTGAGAGCTTTAAAAACATATTTTTTTTACATTTTTTGATAGGGGGTTTAATTTAATAAAATTTCAATAAATCAATGAGATAAATGTAACAAAAAAATATTGATATTGATTAACGACCCTCAAATTTTTAAAAAGGCTACATGTAACAAATATAGTAGAATACCACTTTTTATGTTTTATTTCAGAATGAGATTTTTTTTTAACTCAAAGGTATGATATACAAAGTTCTTTATTGATATTCTAATTTTATCATCTGCTATCTATTTATATTTTTAACACCCTTTCTTGAATCTAAAATTTAAAATAGTTTTACCAACAAAACCATTTTTTTATATTAAGTGGCCAAGAATTAGACCCAAAAAAGACAATTAAAAAATAATATGAAATATGCTTTAGAAAAGCAATCTGCGTGAAATTAGCGAATATCGAATTCATAAGAAATTGGTATTCTAAAAAAGGCAACAATACACTAAAAATTTTCGATTTATTCGCGTTTATATTGCTATTTTTTTATTAAAATTGCTTATTAACTCGATACCCGCATATATCGCGTTAACAGCTGCTCAAAAAACATATTTTTATCATTTTTTGAATGCCTTTTTTGGGCTAATTCCTCGTCATACGGTTGACTCAGTACCAAAATTTTAATAATATTACAAAATGAAAAAAATATACTGTGGGAAATAATAGAAATTTAAAAAAATTGAGGGGTGATAAAAAACAAGGGCGCGCTGTATCTTCTTGGGAGCTTTTAATTTACTTATGTAAAAACTCACGAAAGGATAATTTCATATTTGAGTCTATCAAATTATTTTCGCAATTTTTACAGCAATTTTCAATTGTTTGATCGATTTTATAGAGTTTATTTTTTAAAGGGGCCTGAAACCCGAGTTATATTGAATTTTTCTTACATACCGTATAAATAAATAAAAAATTTTCTATTTTAACACACATTAAAACTTTGCCCTTAAATCTGGCACTTTTCAATTAAATTAGATAATACATAAACATTTAACAATTACAATCAAAAATTTTCAATTTTAGAAATCAAAAAGTATCATTTATATTTATGACTTAAAATATCTCCATTTTAAGTAATGATTATAAAAACCATGTTTTATTAAAAAAATATAACTAAATTTTCCATTTTTACTATTTTAGAGGTTTATCAGTTTATTAATAGGCGATTTTGGAGTCATGTAGATTATCATTATATTTTTCAAACAAACTAAATTACAAAAATTATTTTTAGATTCTCGATGAAATTTAAACTTTAACAATAGAAAGCTTTTAAATAATTAGCTATTTAGACAAAATCGCTGATTTAAATATTCAGCAATATATTATTGTTGTTATCAAATAGACTTACATTGATTATTATAAACTTTAAGATTAAGTTTGTATGGTTTTTTATAATTAATGATAACAATTGTGGAGAGTAAAACAATTAAAATGGTCTTTTAATAAAAATTTCGATTCTTACCCGAGTTAGCACCCCCTTCCTTCTGGAAGAAAGAGCTTGATTCACGTATATTGCATTAAAAAATGATATATAATTAAACTTAAAATCTTCTGGGAGTCTCAAATCAATCACTTTTCTATTTCTATGATGTGATATATTAATTTTTTTTCCTGCGACACAGGAAATTTCAGATAATTTAATATATCACATCATAGAAATAGTAAAGTGATTGATTTGAGCGTCCCAGAAGATTATAAGTTTCATTATATATCATTTCTTTAATGTAATATACGGAGAATCAAGTTTTTCTTCCACAGGGGGGACGCTAACCTGCGCTACATATCAATTCATGAATAAAATAATTTATAAACCCCTTTGTTTAAACGAAATAATAAGCAAAAGAGTTAGAGTTATCTAATTTGATCTCAGATAATGAAAAATATCATTTTATTGCAGGCTTTGGATATAATTCCAGATGAAAAAAAATGTATAAAATGAATAAACATCTGAAAATAAAAGAAAACTGTGAGTATACAATAGTTTACGTATGTAAATGTAGTAAATGCAAAGTGAAACACAATTTGTTATCAGATTATTCTTTTAAAGAATTTAAAGTGTCACCATCAGTCTTCCTTCAATTTTCATTTTATTTTTAAAATAAAAATAACCTCATTGTCAATTATGTGATAGAAAACTGCCATATCAGGAGGTAAATTTATTCGCATTTACTTTCATTTTTTCGATTTAAAATCTCGAATTATGTTAATGAGAATAGAAGTCAAAATGTAGATAACTTAAAAGAAGTTCAAATCGATGAGACCTTTTGTGCTCGAAGAAAATATAACGTAGGTGATATAGTGTCAGCCATTAGATATCTAGAACCATTGGATTCAATACAGGATATTGTTACTGCCTAGTAGTAGATAATAGAGATCTAATGGCTTTCCACCCGATTATGCATGAGCGAATAAAATTGAAATCATATGTAATATCTGATAAATGAAGATCATATAATAATTTAGCATGTATGTTTAGAGACAATATATCACAAAGATTACTTCGTCGATCCTACGACACACGAATTACTCAAAAGATAGAAAATTTATGGCTCTATTATGAAAAGACATAGCATTATAGCTAAGGGATAACCTATAACCCATAACTGATCATTTAAATGGGTTTATGTTCATTTACAATCATGAAGATATCGAATTTTTAGAATTTTTAATGATTCTAATAAAATAAACTAATTTTTTATCATTATTTATTCTTTATATATTTATATATTTATAAATTTATAAATTAATCTTTTTATTAATGAATTGATATGTGATGTGGGTTAGCTCCCCCCCTCTGGAAGAAAATTTTTGATTCATCGAATATTGTTTAACAAGACTTAAATTAATATGCTTAAACTTCTCAGGGACGCTCATATCAATCTTTGTTATTTTTCTATGATGTGGTATAGTTCATTTTTGGAAATTTCATGCAAATCAGGAATTTCCAAAAATATAATATATCACATCATAGAGAGATAAAAATATTGATATGCCTTTCCAGAAGATTTTAAGCTTAATAATTTAACACTTGTTAAACAATAACGATGGATCAAGATTTTTCTTCCAGAGGGGTGCTCAACCAGCTAAGAACCGAAAATTCCTATTATAAGCCTTTATCAGAATATTTTAACAAAATAGCCTATTCATTTAAGTTAAGAAGATTATTGATATCAGATGGAATATTTTTCCTCAGTGAAAATCTTACATCTGATAATTATTTTAATTCATGAATGGGTGAATATAAATGATAACGTGGAAGAACCATGCTATACTCTGGAATAATATTTTCTATCAATTATCTTATGAGCAATGGTTACATACACAACTTTAATATATTTAGAACATGTAATTCAATATGTAATTTAGTAAAGCATACACGTAATCATGCTTGAATGGCATGTAGATATATAAATAAGTGTTGTATATCATATACAGAATTTAAAAGCATTGCACACACTTTTTTTTAAAGATTTAAATATTTGATTGAGATAGAATATCAAAGTAATTAAAATATATGCAGCTAGGATGTTCATATTTCCAATCAAGAATTATTTAATGAGTGATTGTCTTGTTATTGAACTATTATTCAATGGTTTACGTATGTGATTCCTGATCTAGATTAATCTGATAAAAAATTAGGTGGGGAGGATTGGATCGTTCGGATAGATGAAACTTTGCTTAATTAAGAGTGTAAGATTCCTCGTAAAATATCATCGAGTAATCGATCAGGCGCACTTTGTATTTTCGAAGTAATAAATAATATAAACATAGTATTTCAAACAGTGATACAATATAAAACCAGATAAACTATATTTCCAATTATTTATAATCAAGTTGCACCAAATAGTGCAATCTAGACAAAGAACACGAGACATATGACATTCTTTATATTTATTATTTTGGACATGATACAGTATGTAATAAATATAATTCTATTAATAAACTTTCGGGTGTGGATATACAAGCTTTGAATCATTTCATATGAATTAAAGCTTGAAATAAGAGAAAAAAGGGTTTTCTGAATATATATATCGATCCTAATTCCTATAGGAATTTTGTTTTTATTACAACAATAAAAATAATTTCGGAGAAGCTTTTTTTAAACTGATAAAAATAAGAAGAAGGGAATAAAAAAAATTATTTGGTAATTTAATTATAATTTATTTTTTTCTTAAAAAATATTGTTCTATATATAATTATATTAATGTTCCTGGTTACAAATTTTCGTCTGATCACTCGGGGAACAATTTACTGTCTGATCCGATTTTTTTGTAACACAATAATAAAATTATTAAAAGATGTTAATCTAAATTACAAGACCGTACATAACGGTCCATGATTTTTTTTTAATAAAATCAATCTTTAGATAGCACGTAAAGAGACAATAATTATGAATAATTTTTGATCGGGGTAAAATATTTTTTTCTATATTGAACTTTTTAATAAAAACTATGTACAAAATGTATCTTTATTTTTAATTCGGATATTTCTTTTAGTTTTTATTCCCTTAGTTAGAAGTTTTGGGTATTTTTATCTGAGCATGACTTTATAAAAAATATACCGACCAATATTTTTATATCGGTGTTAATGATAAATGTCCTTTTTTAATATCAATTACTAATGTTTTTTAATAATTTCCTTTTTTTCATTTATAAAATAAATTTATAAAAAAAATCTTTATACTATAAAACATGAATATTGATATAATATACCTAGGAATTAAAAAAAGATGCTACTATTTTGGATATTATTAAAAAATGATATAAATTTTTTCATAATAAAATTAGAGCGTAAAATTTTTAAAAAAATATAATAATGAACAAATAATTCGTATTTAAGATAACCCCTGAATTTGTATATACGACACGCAGTCTGTTAATTACAAATAGTAGATTTTTTCCATAAAAAAGATTTAAAGTAAGTAATTAAGACCTGAAAAATTTGAAAAGAATTATATTTGTTGGTAAATCTGTTTAATAAGAAAATTACATGGTCGATTGAAATCTTATATATGTTATTGATACTATTAATATATATATTTAAAAAGAATAAATGGTTGCTAATGATTTTTAAAGAACATACTGCTGAGTCTATTTACAATAAATAAAAAATAATCTAAAAATGAAAAATTTTGAAAAAAAACAAATTTACATAAATATTTATTAAATACCCTCATTATTGGTGTTTAAAGGCAATTGTGTTTTTTATAAACTTCGAAGTATTAATAAATTGTAAATACTAAAATTTATCTGTTAAATAATTGACGATGAGATTTATTTGTTAGATTAATTTTTAAATATATTTGATTGTGGTAACGGAAATAAATTTTAGTTCATGTCCTTTTTATGGGTGTGCAAAAATTCGCTATAGGCGAATATTCGCGCAACATTTAAAAATAATTAAATTAACTCCTAAAAATAATTTGTTTTTATTAAGATTAAAATTATATGTATAAATAATAAATTGAAAGAAGTAAATATTATTATATCGCCATATTTAAAAATTCTATCTAAACTTTTTTTTACAGACTTCGTAATATTAAGTTAATTGGAATTCAATAAGGATTTAAATCAATAAATTTTTTTCATTGTTTCCAGTACATTGGAACTTTTTTGATAGTTTTCTGTCTAATTTAAAATATTTAAAATGCTTAGTAAAAGATTCGACAAATTAAGTCGTTAAGAATTCTCAGAAAAAAATCTATCAAAACATTCGCCAATTCAATTTTATAAATTCAATATTTTTAAAATTATTTACAAAATATTGAAAAAATTTATTACATTTTTATTCATTAAATTTACTTATGGTATAAATTCGTCTTCGATAAATTTTCACACTATACATAATTTACGGGGCATAACTTTTGAATACATCTACATTTTCTTATATTATCAACATACGATTCCCGCTTTTTTTTAATAATATATCGACTATAATTTTTCTTATACAAAGTTTTTATTGATAACATAAAACCATCGGGATATATAAATAAAAATAAATGCAAAAAATTAAAAATCGCCCCAGAAATTTTTCGAATTGCGCAGTTCATTGTTGTTTCGAATTTACATGTTTTCTTTAATTTTATATTTTTTTGGACTTTCAAGGTGTTTTTAGTAAAGTTTAGACAATGAAAGCCTTGGCATGAACTTAAATTCCAATAACCTTGTTCTTTTCTCATTTCAAAATAATCTCCTTTTTTATTCATCACCAAGTTATTCAAATGATAAATTTTGTTTTTTGATTGAGAATTTTATTTTCATGAACAAAATTTTGTTTTTATGACACAAATTAAGTATAATTTTCAGAAATTTTATTTTTATTACAAAGGGTCTCATCTTCATTATCATTAATGTACTTCTCATTTACATGAATTTTATTTTCATTAATCGATAATTCATTTTGGTTCAAGCCATTTTGGTATTGTTTTAAATTTCGCAGGAAAAACATAAAAATTCAAAAAAAAAAATACAAAAATTATACCTTAATTTTATTATTTATCCATAATTAGTAATATTTCCTATAAATGTATGATAAATATCGCATATTTAATATTATTTTTAAATATTTTAAAAGAACATAAATTTAAAAAAACCGGTGTGCATCGACTCGTCTCAGGGCGAGTTGATGCGCAACTAAAGTTCAAAAATATCAGCAAAAAAGGCATCAACTCGCCTTAAGGCGAGTCGAGGTGCTTATTAAAAAACAAAAAATATTAATAAATAAATAAATTTCTTAAATTTCTTAAATTTCTTTTAAATTTAATTTTATATCGATCAGCTTAAAAAAGCTTAGACCTATAACACTCCAGTAGTTTTGTTAAATACTTTTAAATATAATTCCTTTCCAAAATTTGATTTCTCAATTTCAAGACATTTTCCTCCTATTATCTGAGAAATTTCTTCCTATACTCTATTTTTGATAATATATTGCAAATTTTTGCAATGCTCGATGGAAATTTTCTTGATTCAGCATTTAAAGTGCGATGCCAAGCTTCGATAACATCATATGTCCTGGGTATTTCATTGAAAACTCGTTCATAAGATGGCCAAAAATTAATTTCATAAATTACTCCAGATTCGTTATTGTCACAACTAATAAAACATTTCTTAAAATATTTAAAAAATTTTAAAAAAATTTCATCTTTTTCATTTTTAAAATTGTAAAAAATATTTTTTTCCAATACTAGTTTCACTTGATCGGGTGGAAAGTATGGAAGAGCAAGACATTTTCGTAATATTATTCGCTGCCATCTTTTTTCTTTATATATTTCAGAAAGTCCATGCGATTGAATATTCCTCCAGATCATTTGACCAAAGTAGAAATTACAACCATGGAGCACACTCAATGGATATATAATTATTAATGATTTATTCAAAGCCTTTTCAAAATCAATGATAATGTTATCAAGGGAGATAGATATATACACCTTTATTTTTTAAAAGCAATAATATAAGCATCTAGAGATTTCGTTTTCCTAAGTATGTGACGAACTGGCCAAAAACGATCAAAATAAATGGCGTGTATTGTGATTAACCGACTAAAAAGGAAAAACTGAGCTAAAAGTACCATAGACTAACCAGCATTTGGAACCTTTTAGAATAATACCTTTTTTGATATTTAGTGAAGAAAGCAAGGAAATTTAAGGAATCACCAATTCCCGAATCAAACCTAAACAAATTTTCCCCTCTCGATTAAAATAAAGCGATTAGTGTATATCAGGATTAATGGTATAAAATTAGGGATATTAGTTATTCTAACTCGAGAAACTGAATTGGTTAAGAATCTTTCTGTTTGTAATAAAGTGTAAATATATCCTGGGTATTTTTCAAAACGCTAGTACAATTCTGATTGATTTTTCTGTTGATTTCGAATACTTTTTCTTTATTTCATTTTTAGCTTCAATTGTAATACTTTCAAATTCTGAAAGTTCATCAAGGTTAACATGTGTTGTGTCTGAAAAGATTGCGTCTTCTGCCGTAAGAATCAATCTAGACGAACAACTTCTAAGTTTACATCCCCAATTTGTTTTATTATTACAATGTACCCTCTATTTTTTTCATCCTCTATTTTTTTCCACCCTCTATTTTTTTCCACTTTTTATTTTTTTTAAAAAATTTTCTCTTAATTTAACACTTTCCCTCTATTTTTTTCCAGATTCCTTTTTTTCCATTTTTTTTGCCCAGATAGTTGTAAAAAAAACAAACTCCGCCTCAAAATAAAAGAAAAGTTTGAGTTTATGAATTATTTTAAAGTCAATTCATATTTAAAACATAGTAAAGTTGCCGAGTGAATCTCAATTAAATTTAAACCAGGATTAATAGAAGATATATCAAAATTTTTGTCGAGAATTAAAAAAAATAAGAAAAATAAATTCTATAAATTGTAACTTAAAAACAGATGTTAGAAATATTAATATTAAGTGATAAAATAATGTTTTAATAGACATGAACGAGTCTCTGAAGATAGCCGTCGGCTTTTATAGTGATGAAATTTATAACAAAAAGCTTTGGAAATTGCTAAAAAATTATCAATTCTGAATTTGAGGACAATGAAAAAAAGGAAATTGGAAATTTTAAAGCTTCAAAAGGATAGGTACAAAAATTTTAACAAGACCATAATATTAATAAAAAAATGTGCAATGGAAAATAGTTTAATGTAAATAATGAAAATTACGATATATACATTAAAGATTTACAAAAAAACTTGATAAATATGATCAAAAAGATGTATTAATTATGATGAAACAGCCTTATTATATAGATTGACTCTATCAAAAAGTTTGGTATCTAGGGCAAGAAACGGAATTAAAAAATTAAAACATCGATTTGGCATTTTTTCGTTGCAAGAAAGATAGTTCTGAAAAAAATAAAGCCATTCATTATTGGAAGTTTAAAAATCCTAGAGCTTTTAAAGACTTTTGTCTAGATGTATTTTGCAGATATTCATACAATAAAAATGGATGACGATAAATGAATTTAATCTTTAGCTGAAAGATCTTAATTAAGATTTTAAAACCCCAAATAGAAAAATTCTTATGTTAATGTATAATTTTCATACTCATAAAATACCTATCGATTAGTCACATATTGAGATTTATTTCTTGCCTAAAAATGCGACACCGAGACTGGACCTTAGATGCAATAGTAATTTAAAGATCTAAATCGAAGTTCTATCACTACTAATTATCCTGCATTGTCAATCAAATTGTTCCAGAAA
>SDVU01000849.1:0-10095 GCA_016256075.1 Dictyocoela muelleri | reverse complement strand
AAAAAAGGAAAGTGGTAAGGTAAGAAAAGCTAGGCGGATATCTCGATGAATTAATGTAAAAAAAAAAAAAAAACAGAGAGCGGGAATTTTAAAACAAATTTAGATTGCTAAAAGTAGAGGATTAATAAAAATTGTTAGTTTTTTTTTGTTTTATAGAAATTATCTTACTGACAGAAACGGGTAGAGGTAATTTACATGTCTCTTAAGAAGAGGAGATAATTGACTCGATCTTCTTCAGGGGGAGATAATTTACTTGATCTCTTCAGGGAGAGATAATTTACTTGATCTGAATATTCTTCTATAAAGATTATTATCAACGAATAGCTATAATTATAGCTCTTCTAACGCGAAAATTTACATATATCTATTTTAAAAAGTTATTGGCCTATTTGGAGAATAAATTATTTTCTTGTATTTTATGCAATTTTTTTCGCATTATATGAAACTCTTAACTATATATACTTTCAAAAAAATCGAACTAATGCGTAAAATTTTGGCCCTGGGTTAAATTTTCAGCCTTGAAAATTTTTTTTCAGTTTTATATTTTGATATCATATTTTAATATATTTTATTTGCAATTGTTTTTGTATTTTATTTTCATGGGGTGAAATTTGGGCCTTGATGACTTTTGGGAATAATTTTAGGCCTTTAATTTTTTGCTTCTTTGGCTACTAATTTACTTCTTTTAGTATCACATTCAGTCAGCAATTTAATATGTTTACTATTTGCTTTTTTCATATAAAAATATATAAAAAATAATTAATTTTTGACTTCGCGAAAATCCCAGACATTAGATGTAATATATTTGCAGAGAGATTTGGTTTTTAGAATATTTTTTTTCATTTTAATATTATGACATTTTATTAATGAAACCTTTATATGCCAAAGAACCATAGAATGGGTTCTCACATATAATATTTATTTAGCTTTTAGAAGTATTTATTATGATTCAGCATACTTTTATATCTTTTATAGAAAAAAAAATTTCAAAACAATTGAATTGAAAAAGTATTAGTTGATATTTAAAATTTTTATGATTCTAAATTTTACTCAATTTTCTTATAAATGAGAAAACATTATAAACGTCCTTTAATAAGCGACCTGTCGAGTTCTAAGCGCGTAAGCGAGGGGAGCGGATGTATTATTTTCGAATCAAATGTTTTTTGAGATACGGATTTATAAAATAACATTTATTTTATACGAATTATGTTTAATTCACAATTTTCTAAAAAAAATATAGTTTTTAGTAAAAAATTTTATTTTATTAGCGATTAAGTTTAATTGAGATTTATAGATAATAATTTATATGTTCATTCTAAGAGCTGTCTAAGCGTTGTAAAATTATTATTTTATATACGCAAAATTTATTTTTATCGACATTTGGCGTTTTGCTCATAGGTCATAACTTCGATCAAATACAAAGTGTAGGTCAACAAATTTTTTAATTAATAATAATATCTGCACAAAGCTCTAAGATGGTTTTGAAAATTCTAATGTCTAGTGATTTGATATAATTGTTATTTGATGTTTGATATATTGTTTTCGTTCGCATATTTCTATATCTAGAATAAGAGTAACAAATACGTACATTCAAAAATAATTAAAAATCAAAAAAAAATTATTCATTTTTAAAAGTATTGATTACTCATAAATACTTTAATATTTTTTTTGCGAATACACCGTTGCCCTTTCTTGAAAGCTGTTTTGATATTAATGTATGTTCATTAAGGAACATCTACATTTGTTTTTATAGTTATTAATTAAAAATCTTATAAAAACGTGATTGTAGCATTTGGGGTGTAAAAAAACAAAATTTTCTAAATAATTGTACATCATATAGAAATACTCATATAATACGAATTAATTTATGAAATTAAACGCAGAAAAAAAAATTTAAAATAAAAATTTTTATATAAATTTTACTATTTTAGGGAGCATATCACATTATTTAATATTGATTCACGTGATTAATATTTGACGCAAATAATTTAGACCACTGTATAATAGCCGATATGCCAGACAGCTGCTTCGTTAGTTCGTAGATATTTATATTATTTTAAAAATTATATCTATAAAAACGAATAAATATATTTTTTTTGTTTAACTTAAATTATAATTTGCATTTTCTTAATAAATATTATTTTTCTGGAATTATTTATATCAGTTATTTAAAGAAAGCGGAAGCGAAGTTTTATAAAACATTTTAAAGTTTCAAAATACTGAAAGAAAGTGATTCTAACAAGTTTTGAATGTGGATTTTATAAAAATGTTACTTTATACATTAAGTTATAATAGAATTGACGTTATTTAAATGATTGCAATGATTTTTGAATTGATCAGAATGGTTATTAAATTGATTGCAACGATTATTAAATTAATCGCATTGTCTTTTTGATTGATTACAACGATTATTAATTTGATTGCCACAATTATTAAATTGATTGCATAATTATTAAATGATTACAACCATTAAATAATTGATTGTAATATTATTAAAGTGTTGCAATGGTTATTAAAATTATTGCAGTTTTGATTTTATACTTGAAAAACTTATAAGCTAGCTAGTCAGAGTTAATCCGATTTTGTATAAAAATCAAGTAGCTAGCCTCGTTTCCCGCCTACATCACATTTTATAAATTATGAAAGATTGATTTAAAGCAGTCATTGCTCTATAAATATAGCAATAATATACAGATGTTTTTGTGTGGTATACCATATAAATACTTGGTCTAATATGACAATGTAGTATAATAGGCTATCTTTATGATGGAAGAGTAGACGACGCACTTCGGTGTAATGAGTCGTGGGAGTAAGAAATCACATAAATGTTACTAATTACCTACAAACTATTGAGTCATATATACAAAGAAATTCTCGTACTTTGGTTCAGAAAAACTTAGTAAGTGACGTATTGTAGAAAAATTATAAACAATGTTATTTATTTACGATCAGAAACAACTCTCTATGGCAGTAGCATATAATGCTATCAGCATCTAATATATATAATGAAAAAAACTTAATCTAAATTCATTAATTTATGCAATCTTATTATTCATTATATTCATTACATTTCATTTATATACAATATATCAATATACTAATTTATTTCTTTATCTATAGGTTATTCATTTTTTTATGTTTTTAAAAGCGTTAAAAAGTCCATAAACAACATTATTCCTGCATGCTCTGAAAAAAAATTATAAAGAAACGAGGCATGAATGCTATATATTTAAAATGAGATTTTATATCTAGAAAAGTTAAACGTAACATTGTCAATTTCATTAATGATAAACTAGAAAAAATTATGTTACAAAAAAAAAGAACAAAATTGCGCTTTTATATAGTAGTCAGCGTTATTTTTTACAATGCGAAGAACTCGTAAGTAGAGAAATGACGGTATAAATATAACCAAAAAAATTAAAAAAAAGAAAAAATATTGAAACCCTTAAATTTTAGGATATATTAATATGTCTACCTTTTGAGAAGATAGATATTTAACTTATCACGAATAGTCGTAAAGATAATTTATAATTTAAAATTAAAGCAAATTACCTTTCATATTGAAAAAAACTGTTTATGAGAGAAATGTTTAAAAGATGTAAAATCCTTTCAAAAAAGATGTTTTAAACAATTTTAGAATTCTGGGTTACTTTATTCCGAACAAAAATAATGCGTTGTAATACAGATATTAAAACCGCAATCTACATAGAGTCATAGATGGGTTTCGTTGGAAATGTGTTAATACATGCTGTGATATTTATAAAAAAAATTATCAGTTTGACACTATTTCAGTCTATCTTCAGTTTAGACAACCGCTACCACAAATTCTATTTGTTATATAGTGCTGGTCTTCTAAAAAAAATACTGACCATGTTATTATTGCTTATCAAAATCAAAACTGAAGTAATAAAAATATATGATTTTTGCCGCTAAAAGTAACAGAATGTCTGTTATATAAACCAATAAAAAATAGAAGGTCCAGGTAAAATCAGTAAAATCAATGGGTCACCATTTGTCTTAAAGGTTATATATCATTGCGAGACAAGCTCGTGAGGGTAAATTTACAATTTTACAATCTCTGATACTAGTTGCTTTCCCACAATTTTTCATATGGAAGTTATCGAAGATAGATCTGCTGAGAGGTTAACCAATTATAGAGCAGGTATGAAGAAGAGGTTCTATAATTCATTCAGTAATGTGGCCTGTTCCTTAGAGATATCAATAGGCCTAGGCTTCTGGCACACAACAGTCAATCATAAGTTGAATTTCGTAAATCCAATCATTGGTGCACAGTCACAACACATTGAATTATTGTGGAATGTTATAATGTGCCAACTAAAATCTACCAAAGGCATAAATTAAAAAAAAAATATCGCTTTATAAACTGAATTTATTGGAGAAACGGTATAACGATTCATTGTTGGAAACAATCTTAAGACTGTCATTTGATAACTAAAAAAAATGTGTTTATTTTTAATAAATTTTAGTATTTTAAATTTTTTAATTTATATTTAATTTATTTTTAATCTTATATTTTTATATATATATCTATTTTTTTTATCTTTATATAATAGTTTAATTTTATTTTTTATTATTTTTTAGCAAGTAAAATATGAACTATCGAAGGTTATCTATTTAAATCGATCACAAAAGCGGGTAGATATTTTACTTGTTTTAAATTTTTTAAGATATCCGGAAAATTGCATTGATAAAGAAAATGAGTAAACTATCTCAAGCTAGTATTGGTCGTATAGAATTTATTTATTTATAATATTATGAATCTTTTTGTGTTACTTTAGCATTTAATACTTAATCAATCAACAAAGCTATATTAAATATTTTAGTTGCTATAACAATCTCTAAGTATATATATTTCTTTATAAATAAACTCTGATAGTAGTTATGTATTAAACATTTTTTATGCTTTTAAATACAGAGAAACTCTACCCTGGCAGGTATAATCTCACATATACCTGTTCGATGCGGTTTTAAATTTTTTACTTTGTATTCGATATCTAATTTCTAATACATTTTATCGATTTATTCTTCTTAAATTGCATTATATTTTTAATGGTGGATATATAATATTTACGGTCGCGTTTCACCAGTTGCAGACAACACCATATACGTTCAAATCTTAAAGTGATAAAAATACAATATAGTAATAAAAATTAGAAAGATAGGAAAATAATATGTCGTGCCAAGTGCGCGAAATATTGAAAGCTAACATGATAATAGACACCGGTAGAAATAAACTTCGGTAAAAAAAAATTTTACCAATTATTGTACAACCCAGACAAAATGATTTAACATTTAAAAGACAATATTATATCTATTCTATGATTGGCTCGATTTTAATGGAAAAATATAAAAAAATACTTTATTTAACTACATTTTCTGAGGTGACTAATATATTTTTTTATTTTAAATTTTTATAGTTACGTGTATAATTTCATATTTTTAAACTTTATAAAGCCTTTTTTACACTCTTACGGATGAAACACTAAGAATTTAGGATAGACCGTTTAAATACAATATACCCTCGACTTTTTGACATAATATAAATCTAAATATTATTTATGTATTTTATTTAATTACTATATTGGTAATTACCGATGAATTTTAATAAAATAATATATATATAATTGTCAATGCATTTATAATTAGCATAAAGATTTATAGATATATTTTTTTAGACTTTTATAAGACTATTTTTTCAAGTTTCTAACTTGTTAGATTATAAAATTTTTACCCTTTACAATCGAGATTATATATATATATTATCATATGATTTGGTCTGTTTCTTATTTGTAATTTTTTTTAATATTAATAGCATATTATATTACATGCTCACGTCATCCATAGCTGTTAACCCTGAGAGTTGTCTCCAACCATTGTCTTTAGACAATCAGTTTCCTTAGTTTCGATAATACGTTACTTCCTAAGCTACCAATAAGCCCAGCTGTATACGAGATTTTCGTTTTATACAATGACGCGCATGATACAGGTAATTAGTAGCTTTTCATGAATTTTTATTTTTCACTACTTTTCCATGATGCGTCTCCGCACATACTCCGCACCTAGGAGAGTCCCTTCTGTTTCATTTTCATATTTGAACAAGTCTTAATCAGCTATACTACACTGTAATAACTGTATATTACTACTATATTTTCTATAGTTTTTGACCGCTTATGGTCATTCCTTCATTATTTTCTTGATAATGACGTTAACGGGATTCGTACCACGATACTTAATTTTAGATCCAAGATGTAAACCACTGAGCTATCTGGCCTCATATAAATAGATAATAAATTAAATTTAATAATTAATATTCAAACTAATTTTTATTTTAAACCCGAATCATTCGTTAAGTGATTCTAATATTTACGTCGAAAACTAGGTTACTGAGGTTCGATTTACTATAGAAATGATAAGTTATTTTCAAAAAGTCATTAGTTTGGCTCGCTATATAATAAAAAGCGTAATAGGATAACAGTAAGATTCCAATAGAAAAAAACAACCAAATAGCAAATAATATGTAACAATGTTTTAGCATAAATTGATTAGGGACAGACAGTTCTGCGTTAACACTCTTGAATGTGAAATTTTTGAATCGACGATCATTCTCGCTGATGACACTCTTTAATAATAATAAAGGGGGTTGCATTACACTGTTAAGAGCGATAGACATACAGTCCTTTTCATTCTTTAAATACTCATTTCATAATTATAAACCACTCCTTGCATTCTTATAAACCACTCATTTCATTCTTATAGACACCTCATTTCATTCTTATCATCCACTTTTTCAAATTAATAAACATTTGCCCCTGAATGGAAATTGGATCAGAAGAAAAAGAACCTTTCATTGAACCTTTGCGACACAACTATAGTGAAGAAATTTTTAATGCAAGAAAACAGAGAAAGACAGTAACAGAAGCCGTAGTAGAAAATTTTCTTCAGATGATAGGTTATGGAAACTATAATTTGAAAGAAATAGAAAGGAATATAGTTTTATCATATTCATGTGTTTGTAAAATGTATAAAAGATACTTAGCAGGTGAATTCCTCAATCTTTGTACATTTATGTCTGCCATTGAGAAGAAAAAAAGGGTAAAAAAGACTATTCTAATGAAAAAAACATTATAGATCAGAAATTGCTATTAATTTCTGTATAAATCGAATTCTTTGTCTGAAAATCTACATGCTTGTATTGAGACGACCACTGATTCACTGTCTACAATTTGCAGAATAATAAAATCGATAGACTATACCAGAAAAAAGCTTACTTTAGTTCCGATTAACCGTAATTGTGATCAAAACAAACTTTCAGAAATCAATACGGTGGCTTTATTGAAAATTTTCGTGATGGAAAATTGATTTTTATCGACGAGACTGGGTTTAATCTTTATATAGCACTTGAATTTGGCTATTCACAGAAGAATATAAAATGTTATATAAATGTACCTAACATGAAAGGTACAAATATATCACAACACTGCGCGATAAATCTTCGAGGTATTGTAGCACATAAGGTCAAATTGGGTAGTTTTAAATCTGTTGATTTTATTCTTTTTATAAATACAAGGTTGCCAAGAGTGAAATCAATGATCGCAAATGTGTTGTTATGGACAACGCTTCGATAAAGAAAAAACATCTGAAGTTTTGCAGGCTTTATACGATAAGGGATATACGGTTAAGTTCTTGCCTCCATATTCTCCTCAACTAAATCCTATTGAGGAATTTTTTTCTTGTTTAAAGTCGCGTTTTCAGCTTAGAGCAAGATGTCTTGATAATAATATGTTGATCTCCACTATTGAAGATATGTTAGATACATAAATATTTATTATGGATGGATACTTTAGTCATATGAAAAATTGGATGAGCAATGCACTTGCTAATGTGGATTTTATATAAAAGGTTGTTTTGCATTTGAATAGTTTTTTTAAAAAATAATGTTTATAAATATAAAAATATTTTTTAAAGTTTATATAGCCCATCGCATTATTATATCCCTCCGTTGCATTATTATATTCCCCTCGTTGCAATATTATATCCCCCCCCCGTTGCATTGTTATTTCCTCTCGTTACATTATTATATTCCCCTCGTTGCATTATTATATTCCCCTCGTTGCATTATTTATTCCTCTCATTGCATTGTTATATTCCCATCGTTGTTTATTATATTCCCCTCGTTTCATTATGAAATTCTCCTCGTTGCATTATTATTTAACCCTCGTTGAACTATATATTCAACTCGTCGCATTATTATATTCCCCGCGTTGCAAAAAGGCTTTTTAAAAGTGACAGACCCATTGCTTTCAAAGTGATAGACCCATTACTTCAAAATATAGACCCATTGCTTTCAAAGTGATAGACCCATTACTTCCAAATATAGACCCGTTACTTCAAAGTTATAGACCTGTTTCTTTCAGACCTATAGACACATTTGCCAGAGTTATAGACACATTTTGATAGAGTCATAGATGATCTGCTAAAATTCGCATCGATTTATTTTTTTTAACCCTCATTTTCTAAACCTTTTTTTAACCCTCATTTTCTAAACCTTTTTTTAAACTTTATTTAAAACTACTACTTTTTAACCCGCATTTTTACATCCTCATTTGTCAACCCTCATTTTTTCAACCCTCATTTTTTCAACCCTCATTTTTTCAACCTCATTTTTTAACCCTTATTTATTAACCAAATTATTTACCAATATTTATCAACTCTTTTTTAACCTTTATTTTTTAACGATTTTTAAATGATATTTTTAAACCTTTTTTGGCCCTTTTTTATCATGGATAATAAAATAAATTTTATTCTAAGGGAAAATATGGAGGTTAAAAAAAAGATTAAAAAATTAGGGTTAAAAAATGATGATTTAAAAAAGGGTTAAAAAAGAAGGGTTAAATATTGAAGGCTAAAAAATGAGAGCTAAGAAATGAGTGCTGGTAAATGAGGGCTAAAAAATAGGAGTTAAAAAATATGGTTAAAAATGAGGATAAAAACGAGGGTTAAAAAAATAAGGGTTAAAAAATAAGGTATGAAATTAGGGTTAATAAAAAAGTTAAAAAATGGGGGGGGATGGGGGTTCAAAATAGGGTTAAAAATGTGGTTTAAAAATGGATTTAAATAATGAGGGTTATTAAAAAATAAGAGTTAAGAAAATAAGGGTTAGTAAATGAGGGTTAAAAACAAAGGTTAAAAATATTGGTTATGAAAATGATTTAAAAATAATTGGGATGAGGTAAAAAAAAATGGGGGCTAAAAAATGGGGGTTAAAAAGCGGGGGTTAAAAAATAAGGGTTAAAAAATAAGGGTTAAAAACAAAGGTTAAAAATAAGGGTTAAAAAAAATGAGGGCTAAAATTTAGGACTCGAAAAAAAAAGTAAAAAAAATAAGGTTTAAAAAAGAGGTTTAAAAAAATAGGGTTAAAAAATGGGGTCAAAAGTTAATTAATATGGATAATAAAAATTAGGGCTAAACAATAGGAGCTAAAAATAAATTAAAAAAATAAGGGTTAAAAAATGGGGGTTAAAAAATAAGAGCAAAAAATGATAGCAAAAATAAGCTCAAAAAAATAATGATTAAAAAATAATGGTTAAAAAATAATGGTTAAAAAAGCGGGTAAAAAATGAGGGCTAAAAAATGGGGGCTAAAAAATAAGGGTTAAAAATAATGGTTAAAAAATGAGGGTTAAAAATGAGGGTTAAAAAAATGAGGGTTAAAAACTTAGGGTTAAAAACTTAGGGTTAAAAAATGAGGCCTAAAAAATAAGGGTTAAAAATAATTAATTGATCCGAATTTTCACGGATCATCTATAACTCTGGCAAAGCGTGTCTATAACTCTGCTAAAAAGGGTCTATAAGTCTGAAAGAAACGGGTCTATAACTTTGAAAGAAATGGATCTATAACTTTGAAAGAAATGAGTCTATATATTACATGTTGACAACATCCATAGCTGCCAACCCGGAGAGTTGTCTCCAACCTTGGTCTTGAGACCTTTGGTTCTTGGTGTTCAAATAATACATCACTTCCTATGCTACCAGAAGCCCAGCTGTATACGCGATTTTCGTTTTATCAATGACTCAG
>SDVU01000848.1:0-10096 GCA_016256075.1 Dictyocoela muelleri | reverse complement strand
GCTGGGCTTCTGGGTAGCTTAGGAAGTGACGTATTATTGGAACACCAGGAACCAAAGGTCTAAAGACTATGGTTGGACACAACTCTCCGGGTTGGCAGCTATAGATGTTGTCAGCATGTAAAATATTAAACAGTCTAAAAATAAGATTATAATAATTCTACAATTTGTTAAATTTTAGAGCCGGGCAAAAACACGCTATATTTTTTTATTTACAATTACTTGCGATATTATTGGCTCTCTTTTTTTACAATTTTCACCGACTATTTAAAATATTTTACTTATAATACCCTATTTATTGTTTGAATATTAATTTGACGCGAAATCTTTATATTCAGTAATGAAAAATAGTTTTATTGTTTATAATTTATTATTTTAGGTTCTGTGGTTCAATTGTACAGATAATATTTGCTAGGCAATTTTAGCGGGTTCGAGTCTCGGGGCACAATTTTCATTAATAAAAAAAAGTGTCGCTAATGGCGCGCATTGCGAGCACAGTGCGCTGCACTTTGTTCAATTAATCATTTAACTTATTTATATTTTTCTTTGATATTCTATAATTAGCTTACAAAATCAATTAATGTTATGCTAAAGACTGTTTTTTAATATCCTCATCTTTATCCATAAAGATTGACCTCTGTCTGTTCTGATATTTTCTTTAGCATAACATAAATTGCTTTTCTCATCATATTCAAGAGTACCAACGAAAAATATAACATGTTAAATAAATACTAGAATAATATGGCACTTATTATTGTGTAAATTCCATAAAAGTCGTAATTACCTATAACTAGTAGATCGATTAAACGATTTATAAATTTTAATTAGTGTCAGATAGCTCTGTGCCTAGCACTCTTGAATGTAAAATTTAAGTATCAAGGGTTTAAACGCGCTGAGGTGACTCTTTAATTAATAATGAGGAAATGACATTAACAGTAAAAAATATAGAAATATAGTATAATATACACTTGTTACAGCGTGTTATATCTGATTAAGACTTAGTCTAATATGAAAATGGAGTAGAAGGAACTCTCCTAGATGTGGGGATGAGTGCAGACAAGCATATCGGCAAAAAGTAGTGGAAAAAATTTGTGAAAAGCTACTAATTACGTGTATCCTGCAGAGACATTGATAAAACGAAAATCGCGTATATAGCCGGGCTTCTGGGTAGCTTATGGATTGATGAATTATTGGTACACCGGGAACAAAATGTCTAAAGACTATGGTTGGAGACAACTCTCCAGGTTTTCATCTATGGATGTTTTCCGAATATGAAATATATATATACAGTGTTCGCCCGAAATTCTCCACCCCCAAAAAATAATCACCACCCCCCTTAATTTTTCATTCCCCCTAAATTTTCCTCCAAGTTTTTTTATAATTTTTTTTGTATTTGATTTAAAGGAACGCCGAATTCGCCACCCCCCCAAATTCGCCATCCGCCCAAATTCGCCATCCGCCCAAATTCGCCATCGACAAAAATTTTTTCTAATTTACATGTTTTTTATAATTATTGGCTTATTTTTTTTTGAAGTAATCAAACTATTTTTTCACAGTTATACAGGCTTTACTAAAGTTATAACCCCTTTTTCAAAATTATAAACCCCTTTTTTCAAAATTATAAACCTCTTTTTCAAGTTATAAACCCCTTTTTCAAAACTTATAAACCCCTTTTTTAAAAGTTATAACCCCTTTTTAAAAGTTATAACCCCTCTTGCAAAGTCATAAACCCCTTTTCAAAGTTATAACACCTTTTTCCAGACTTATAGACTATTTCGCGAGATTTATTTATTATCCGCTAAATTCGCATCAATTAATTATTTTTAACCCATATTTTTAACCCTTGTTTTTAACCCAAATTTTTTAACCCAAATTTTTTAGCACAAATTTTTTAACCTTTGTTAAAAAGATGTTAGAAAATAGGGTTGATTATAAGGGAATAAATATAAGGGATGAAAATATGAAATGAAAAATACGGGATGGAAAATATGGAATGAAAAATATGGGTTAAAAAAATCTAAACGAAAATTCGCGTATGATTAATAACTCCGAAGAAATGTTTATAACACTATATAATGGGCCCATAACACTGAAAAAAAGGGTCTATAATTTTGAAAAAAAAGGGTCTATAACTTTGAAAAAATGTATCTAAACTTCTGAAAGAAATGTGATTATAACTTTGGGAAAAGCGTCTATAAGTTTGGAAATGCGTCTATTGAATTTTTAAAAAAGTCTATAACTATGAAAACCCAGTACCGATTCCCCCATTAATCAAAGAATTAGACCTAAAAAAGTAATCAAAAAAAAGTTATTGAAAAGATCTCGAGTAATATTATCAAGAATCGAATTAACAATAAATTTCTATTATTAAAATGGTAATATACACAGTAAAAATCTTTGATTTTAAGTGTATATTACCATTTTAATAATCGAAATTTATTGTTAATTCGATTATTGATAATATTACTCGAGATCTTTTCAATAACTTTTTTTTGATTACTTTTTTAGGTCTAATTCTTGGATTAATGGGGGACTCGGCACCGATTATTTTAATAAATAAAATTAACATTTAATATTTTTAATTAAATCTACAGTAGTGGTCGATTTTTTCAGTCACTTTTAAAATAATGGGACTAAAAAAATGAAAAGATCGAAAAAATTGACATTTTCTATAAACATAAAATTTCGTGTATTTTGCACATTTTTTTTCTTTTAAAATAAAATAAAACAAATTTATTCTAATAAATGCTCTAAATGTTTTCAATAATCTTATACTGCGATCTCAGGTTTTCTTTAATATGTTTTGTTTGGTAAGCTTGCGAAATAGAGATATAAAACGCGATGTTTTTAACACTTCATAAGAAATTGCTTATATATAAAATTTCGATGTATATTTATAACATATTATAAAATACCATGCTATCTCTGGAATACTTTATTTTCAATGTAATTACACTTAGATAGTCCATTTGTTTTAACTTTCTTTCCATTAATTTCAGTATTTTTTATTAAATTAACTGCAATATTATCTGAAATTACATCAAAGGGCTTCTTATATTATATAAAAACATATGATAACCCAATTTTTGCCAGTAATCTCTATGATTAAGATCATTATCTAATGCATTCGTAATTTGAAAATTATTCAAAACTCTTTTAAATTTATCTTTGAAGGAATTAATAATACCCGAATATAACGTCTGGATTATAGATGTACAACCGGCGAAAAAAATCAATTAATTGTCATATTATATATACACCGCAACCCCCTCTAAATTATCCAGGATAGGAAGAATAGTTCTTTTTTTTGCACTGATGTGCATAGAGATATTCATTTTAAATCAGATGTTCGCAACAACTTTTATGAGTTTTTTTATAGGAGTTTTCGATTAAAATGGGCGGCTTTGCAATCCAAATGAGTGGCTTTGCAATCCAAATGGGTGGCTTTGCAATCAAAGTGGGCGGCTTTGCAATCAAAAAGAGCGGCTTTGCAATCAAAATGAGTGAGATTGTAAAAAAAAATAATACAGTAGACAGTGGTTTTTACGACATTCAAAAAAGGTGGATTTTACGTAAACTCTATAATAAATAAATCAAATATACATTTTATTGTGCATAATATGGCTGTAATAAGAACAAAAGGTGTAGAAGCCATGTATATTAGAAAGTACTATTTTAATATAACTTATATTTATTTTTCTTGCTATCGTCTTTTACGCAAATGTTGTTTTTTACGCTTAACTTTTATGAATCCATTTTTCTATGTATAAATTACCGGCAATTTTCTAAAAAAAATATATTTATACATAAATTTTTACGCAAATTTATACGAGCAAAAAAAAATACCTAAAAGCAGAGATAGTGAAAGAAGCAATCTTTAAGACAAATTACCGGATATATTTTCAGAATATGAAATTTAATCGTGTCATGCTTCTACAATATAAAAAACATTCATGTTTGGTAAATTTAGGTTTATCTTATCAAATATAAAAAATAAATACAGTGTAAGCAATATTTTCACGAATTATATAGATAAGACACATGTATTATAAAACGGAATATAAAGCTCAGAGAATACCACAAAGCGATCAATTTTTCAGTTATCAAAGTCATTGTATAAGATTTAAATAAGGAAAAAAATATGATCAGGAGAGACATGTTAATGATCAAATAGTAATTAAAATTATAAAAAAGATAAGATTACAATGTTATATTACATTAGGAAACAAACGTGCCGACACTAGTCGAATTTGTTCTTTAATTAATGTTTAAAAGAAGAGAAAACTAGATATTCTATGAGAGGAATATTCAATATTGAGGAAACAAATCTGTATTAAAAAAGTTTTCATATAGTCTATGTTTATGGTAAGAAAATGCTCATAAAAGTATAAAGGAAAACAAGACACGAATAAATTATGTCGAAAAATAACAAGTTTGGCGAATGAATAAAACCTATACTGATCAATAGATCAATGAATCCGTGAACCTTATTAGAATTTTTTAAATTTTTATAATATTTCTTACAGGTCTGACAAATCATAATGGCTCATAGAGAGTTTTTTTTAGAAGTATATAACGGTTTTAAACAGTTTAATAATCGTAAAAACAAAATATTTTGAATATCCTTGATAATCTTTCTGACATCTAGTGAATAACAGAACAGTATTCAAATTGTTGTTTCCATTTTAAAACACAACCTTAATTATCAACAAAAAGAAATTGAAATCATAAATCCATTAAATCAAATTTAAACAAAAAATTACAACTTTTCTAGTTTTTATGGATTTTAATAATAATATGATTCCTTCATAAGTTAGAAGAAATTGTATTTAAAATGTGATTTTATGGATCGGCAATACCAGTTATCAAGTAGCAATCACAATAAGATAAAATTGTTGGAACAAAGCTGACTTGTTTGAACATGTCGAAAGAAACTTAATTATGTGAAACCAATGTCGGCAAGACCTTTATTGATAATTTTGATGGGGAATCGTTATTCTAAAGATATTTTTACGGTAGATTAAAATAATCCCGATCATCTAATATCTGAATTCTCTTAAATTTTTGTGAATATCTCTAATATTTTGCGAAAAATAGCAAACATTTAAAGCGAATTACATGATGCCGTCGATTATATAATTTACGAGTATGTATAAAAACTGTCTAAAAGATCTTGATTATATTTTTTGTCTTTAAGAGATTTATCGGAGGCCTTGAATATTAAACATTATTAACTTTATTTATATTTTTTACCTAAGGTGACTTTTACGCGAATGGTGCTTTTTACGCACGCTTTTTTCGAATTTGTGTCGTAAAAACCACCATCTACTGTAATTAACTTGTGAATTTTTCATTTTTACAATAAAAATGTGTGGCTTTGCAATCAAAATGAGAAAAAAACTTTGGCCGGGAACTCGGCGCTTGTTAAGAATCCAGAAAAATTTTAAAATTTTGATTTTTTTTTTTGATTTTTTTAATTTTCCCAGATTCTTAACTAAAGGTATTTCTTAAATAATTAATATTATCGCATGTTTGATATACAGGAAAATATACACATTTATTCAGAGATTTTTTTAGATAATAAAAAATCCATAGAATTTATGTATTTAACAGGTTTCTAAAAATTCGAAGAAATTGTGATGTTTCTATAAATTCGCCATGAAATTTTATAAAGATAAAAATCGTAATAATAATTACTTTTTTAAATGTGCACACTGCAAGAAAAAAGTAGTTATTTAAGCGGTACAATATTTCAGAATATTAAAATAAATTTGAATATATTGTTAAGATTAATATATGCATTTCTTGGTAATTTCGATATATCTCAAATGCAATTAAATACTGAATTATAAAAAATACTATTATTGATGTGAGAAATTAAATAATAAATATAATTAGGTCAAAATCTAATCTAATATTTAGAAAAATAGGAGGTCCGGGTATTAGAGTTCAAATAGATGGAACTACGATTTGTAGGGGTAAGATTATAACGAATCCGAGTAATACCCTCGATGATGACAGATATAACGAAATTCGGTGGCTAATAGGACGTATTGAAGAAACTGAAGAAAAGAGAATTTTTTTGATGATTATACCCAATAGGCAAATATCAACTTTTTATGTTGTTTTGTTGAAATATGTTAATACTGGTAGTATTGTTATTACCGACGGACACCCTTCATATCCTTCTGCGGTCTCACAATTTCATTCGCATCATATAATAGTTCCGCATTCTGAAGGCTTTACAAATATAAACGGGATAACACAAATTTGATTGAAAATTTCTGGTCACATCTGAAAGTTGAATATAAGATAAGAAGAGAGATTGCTGTTAATAGGATGGATGATTTTATTTATGAATTTTATTATAAAAAATCTTTTATAAAAGAAAGAACAAAGGTTGGTGTTTCGAATTCATTTTTAAAGCTTCTCACATACATATTCAATCAATAAATAATTATTTTGATAAAATATTTTTTAAAGACCCCAGCATATATATAATAATATGTTTTTTTATTTTTTTTAATTTTATGCCCCCCTACCTTGGAGACAAAATTTTTCTCAGAATTTCACCAGGGCCTATATATATATATATATATATATATATGTGTGTGTGTGGAAGATTGTTTCTCTAACGACTTAAACACCTCCCCTTCAGATTATTAATATTAATTGGCAAAGGCATACAGTATGTTTCATTAAAAATAAGAGTAAAATCACAAGATAAATATATAAATAATATTTAATATCCGGAAATATATAAAATTTTATCCAGATTTGGTGCTTTACATCATTTGAAGAATATCTTATATTTCAGAATTTTAGATATTCATTATATATTTATATTGTGATTTTACTATTATTTTAAATAAGAAACATACTATATGCTCTTACAGATTGTTATTTATAAATATGAGGAGATTCTAAAGTGGATCGGAATAATTTTTTTTCTTGGGAGAAAAATTCTTATGTTGACCTTTAGATGAGCATATAATTTTGAGAAGAAGAGAAACTAGAAGAAAAATTTATGTGTCAAATTTCATGTTGTTTAAAATCTCGGATAATATTTTGAAAACTGAAGAATAATTATACTTTTACAGAATCTAGGTTTACCAAAATTATTAGATTATTGCTCGACATCAGTTTTTATAATATAATCTGGGGTTCTTAATCAACATATAATCTGGCTTATCAACTATTTTTGATATTTCTATTATTTACGAAATTTATAGCACTTCTATAAAGTAACAACTTAAACACCTATAAATATAAACTTTTTTTATCAGAATGTATTTATAATGGGTTTCGTATATGAAGACAATTGTAAAGTAAAATGTTCTTGTGAGTAAACGGTTACGCTGTACATTATAGCTACCTCTTAGAGGTTATTATTTTATATACTTTTTAAAGTAATTTTTTATGTATAATTAAGACTAAAAATAGATTTATAGAGTAAAACACGAATGTTTGATATGATTTTCAAACAAAAAGTTTTACTTTACAATTGTTTTACCTAACCATAAGCTGTTATAATATACTACTAAAAAAATGTGGTGTTTATATTATTTAACTTGTCGACCTTTAGATAAATCATAAATTTTGAGAATAAGAGAAACTGCGAAAATAGTTGGTATCTAAAATTTTATGCTAATTAAGAATCCTGTTTACATTTAAAAATTAGAGAAATCATACTTTTATAAATTTGACCAAGTCAAATTTAGTAAAAGTCTAAACATTTTTCAATTTTTAGAATTTAAACAGAATTGTCAAACAACATAAAATTTTACAGTTCTAACCTTCTCCCATTCTAAAAAAATATCGTAAACTACGCAATATGGCATTAACAAGGTAAAATAAAATTTTCTTTATATATCTTCTTAAACATGCTGTAAAAAATCTGTTTTTAATATAAGCCGATATTAACGAAATTAGTAAATTCAGGGCTTTGCTTAAAATTTACTAATTCGGTAATATCGGCTTATATTAAATACAGATTTTTACAGAATGTATATAAGACTATTAAAAAATTTTATTTGCTAATTCCATATTGGATAGTTCACAAAATTTTTTTATAGGAGGTGTGCATAAGGAAATTTAGAACCGAATTATTTAGGTTACCACTCATATTTATTTAAAAAAAACAAGTACTAGTACCAGAACAATGCACAAAATTAGGAATCATGGTAAGATATTATCAATAACTAATTTTACAGACATATTGATCATATAAATAATTCGGACTTCTTTCGAAAGATGCCTACCACAAGGTAACATCTTTCTAAAAGCAAAGAAATTTTTGGTTCTCTTAAGGCTAGTCATCCCCTCCTTAAGAAAAGAATGCGAATGAGGCAATATGGCATTAACAAAGGATAATAAAAATTTTTAGATCTCAGTTAACTAAATTATTTGTAAAATTATTATTTTTTTTCATTAAATATTCAACGTTTTCTAAAAAAGGCTGAAAAACAGACTTTTTTTAGAAAACGCTATTTTTGAATGAAAATAAAAAATAATTTTACAAATAATTTAGTTAGCTGAGATCTAAAATTTTTTATTATCTTTGTTATTGGCATATTGCCTCATTCGCATTCTTTTCTTAAAGAGTGGGTGACTAACCCGTTGGAGAACCCAATTTTTTTAAATAAAAAAAAACTCACCCATATGCTTTTAAAATTAAAAAAATGACTCTATTTTTCCTTAGGGGTCTCATCTCTAAAAAAATATCATAAACATAAAATATTATGTCGTGTGCTTAGCGCGCGACTTATGCATACTACGCGACCTATGCATACAACGCGACCAGTCAAAAAAATTAAAAAAGGTTCATCGGGATTCGAGCATTTTAAATTATTAGATAACATATTAGTTACCACTGAGCTATCAGCATATAAATTTGATTTATACAATATAAATATTAATTAATATATTTTTTTTTTAATTTATACAATATAAAAATTTAAAAATTTAATTTTTACAATATAAATATATAATTTATACAATATTAATTTCACACTTAAAATAATAGTTTCTTAGCTGACTTAAAAAAAATAATTTTAGATTTTTTTAGTTTGAAATTATTTTGAATAAATTATGATCAAACAAATTAAAAATCATTTTTTTTTAAATTGAACATTTAATTGTAAAATATTAAATTTCTAATTTTCATCCTGTATAAATTAAAAAAATCATTTTTAATTTAATATTCATGTTTTATAGAGTTAGAATTTATATTTTAAATGTTGAAATTTAAATTTTGATATTGTATAAATTAAAAAATAAAAATTTAAATTTGATATTTAAATTGCATAAATTTAATATCTGTATTGTATAAATTTAATTCCTATATTGTTTATTTAAAAAAATATTATTTAATATATATATATTTATATTGTAAATTTAAATTTATATGCAGATAGTTCAGTGATAACAATATCATACTACTAAATTTCAAATGTTCGATTCCCGGCCTGAACTTTTTTTAATTTTTTTGACAGGTCGCGTTGTATGAATAGGCCGCGAGTTACGCGTACGACATATTATAAACAAAATTTTTAAAAAAAATACTATTCTTTTCCAATGCTTTATTTTGTAGTTTATGATATTTTTTCTAGAGAGTGTTTATTAAAAAAGAACCCCAAATATTATTAAAAAAATTTAAAAAATTAAAAATTTATTTTAAAAAAAAATTTAAAATTTTGCTCAGAGGAGAGACACCCTTGGTGGTAGACATCTTTCTAAATAAGCCATAATACTTATTTCAAATCAGTAATTGCCAAGTTCCTACCAATTCTCCCGATTTATGAGCGGTATTCTTCCAATTTCTGCATTTTTTATATTATTAATTTATTTTAATTTTTCATTAATTTATTATTTATTATTATTTTTTAAAAAAAATGTAAATTTTACTAAAATTTGGGTGCAAGTTCATGTGACCGGTCAAACCCAGGGGAGTATTGTAGAATTTTTTTTGATATAAATTAAATTATTTGATATAAATTAAATTTATTTGATATAAATTAATCAGGGCCAGATAGCTCAGTGGTTAACACTCTTGAATGTAAAATTTAAGTATCGTGGTTCGAATCCCGCTGACGTCACT
>SDVU01000847.1:0-10103 GCA_016256075.1 Dictyocoela muelleri | reverse complement strand
CCAAAGAAAAAAAAATAAACAGAAAAAAAAAAAAAAATATATTATTATAAATTTATTAAAAAATAATAAAAAAAAATTTAGAGAAATTTCAATGAAAATGTCGTAAAAAAACTCGAAAAGGTACATTCGAATTTTTTTCGTGTTGCCATAAGAAACCATAAGGCGCAGAAAATATTACTTATAAAACCTTTTTTATAGAATTTAAGTTTTACTTTCATTTTTTTATAAATTTTTCTGATAAACGTTTATTTCACCTTTAATTGCGTTTATAAATTCATAATAATTACCTGTATCATGTGTCTACCGCCTTAAGTCTCGTACATGTTTTCGGAATATTTTTGAAATATAATGGCTACAATTTAGTATTTTTTTAATTTTTTTTGCCAGTTATTGCATAAATCATGCTTAATTTCAACCCTTTAGTGGCGCAAAAAGCTACGATTTACTAAAATGTGTCGGAAATACTTTTCAATAGATTATCTCGAGTCCAACTATCTATTAGCATTTCTTCAGCTTTGATGTGGCTTTGAATAATTTTATTGGTAAAAAGAAAAATTGGCGTTATATCTCTCCGCCAACACAAATATTTATAAAAATACTATTATATATTCTGCCTATTTTTTTTTCTGTCAATAATTTTAAATTAATGACTGATGATATATTCATACCTCTATCAATAATTGATTCAAAGCAATAACCCTAATATAAAAAATTTTACACTTTTGGCTTTTTTTAGTTAGTTTATAAACCAAACTCTCTCTTGATAAAAACAGATAAATTTTAGGTTAAAATAAAAATATGAGCTTTTTTTAATTCTTCTATAAACAATTTTAAAGTAATCTTATTAAGGTCATAGCTAATCAAAATAGCGATAAATTATTATTGGCGAAAAAATATAAATTTAATATTAGCAATTAATTTCGTTAGGTATTATAAGCGAAACTGTAAGAATATATACTTTTTGTTACAAATTAAGCCTTTTAGCGATTCTCGGATCTATTCATTATTTTTTATGATATAAATATAACTAGTTTTCAGCTATTTTTACTATATTTTTATATTTAAAATCTTAAACACTATATGTACTAAATTCTTTTGACGCTTCTATATACTCTACTAATGACCTACATTATTTGTCAATTTTATAATTCAAAGAAACCTCTAAAAACCCTTTATCTGTTAAATTAATTTACAACATAGTTTTTTATATTGATGAATGGTATATGATGAAAGCTACTAAATATTTCCATAGAAAAAAGGAAGGAAATCTTATTTTTACGATGTATTTGTCGAAATATTTTTTTCAACATTTAGAAATGCATTAAGTCTCGCAATATAGTGTTGAATAAACAAAATGTAGGCCAATTGTCTCCAAATTTATATAAATTAAATTTTATCAATATTATTGCAGAAAAATACATTAAAAACAATTTAATATTAGATATCTAATGTTTTTTTTGTAGCGAAAACGGTTCAAATTGTAAAAAAATATAGATTTTAAATATTCTAAAATGATCTACGATAAAAAAAGGACAGATATCGAACAAAAAAGTATTGCTCAGGATAAGATAATATATAAATATATTGTATCTGCGAAAAAGAAAATTATTTGATGAGAGTTTATATAGGCGTCTATCCTAAAAGTATGGCAGTTACGAAATTTAAAAAAATCATAAAAAAATAGATTTATTTACAATCAACGCTTTTTATGTATTTTATAATTTAATAACATGATTATCCTCGTTTTCTATATTTCTTTCTATTTATATAACTTTTATAGTTACTAATCTATTGAATAGATCTTATTTTCTAAAGTATAGGTAATCCAGCGTTTAGCCTCATAAGGATGAAACGCCATATTTTCAATAAAATCAGATTTTTTATGAAAAAAAATAAATAAAAAGTAAAGTTATGAAAAAACAAATAAAAAAAAATTTAGTAAAAAAATCAAATTCGATAAATTAAAAACGTTAAAAACGATAAATTAAAAATTTAATTCTATTTATAAATTAATAATAAACTGCTATTTCTCTTAAATATTTAAGAACTACACAATTTCATAATTTCGAAAAATAATTTTCAAACTAATATAGACATAATCTTCCATTCAATTTTCTAAAAGTCATTATTATTATATTCTCAGGTTTAGAATGCTTTTTTTTATAATATCTCTCTATTTTCCGCAATAAACTCTTTTTAACTAACAGAAATTAACACCTGATACAAATTAAATGCGAATATAAACGTTAGATTTATTTTTCCACCTTTCTTACTTCTAATTAAACGTATTTTTATATATTGAAAGGGTTATATTTTTTGGAGAACAATCGGCGTTGTCATATTTTTTTTCCTTATATAACCTTAATTGTTACTAATCTATTAATTAGATTTCTTTCTTCTAACGTTAATAAGAAATACAAAAATTAAATTAATCAATTAGTATACTAGTTGATAATAAATTCATAAAAATACATTGCAAACTGTGAATATCATATAAGTGCTAATTTATTGTGTCATTTCATTAAAAATATAATAAAAAAAATATGCATTGATTATATTTAAAGAAGAAAAAAATTTCTAAGATTCTATAAACAAATAGTAGACAATCATCAATTTTCCTTTCCTTTGTCTCTTTATGATTTCTTTATGAACGACATTATATAATTACACAATTTGATGTTAATATTCTTTTTTAGCTATAATAGAGCTTGACGCCAACTCGCCTTTTTATAAATGCGTCAACTCGCCCACAGAGTTATAAAAAAAAAAATGATATTTACGTAATATTTAAAATTATTAATAATAAACTGGGAGGAAGAGAAGAACCACCTTAAAGCGACTTGGCGTCGAACCATAAGAGTCCATTTCAATATTTTAATTTCTCTAACAATCGAGAGATGCATTACCACACTTATCGTACACCTAAAGGAGACACTTCTGCCATATTGTCATATTAGACCAGGTATTAATCAGCTATAACTCACCATATACTCTATATATAATACGATAACTCTTTATTATTCACCGCTTAATTTAAACACCTATTATTTTATAATGTTAGGTCACCGAGATTCAGTCCAGATGCTTTAATTTTACATTTAATAGGGTTAACTAATGAGATTTCCGGATTAATTACATTATATCTAACCTATAACCATAAAAACTCTATGGCGAGTTGGCGCTTCTTTCAAAAGGCGAGTTAACGCCTCCTCGCCTTTTTATGATTTCCTTATGAAAGGCATTATATAATTACACAATTTTATGATTATATTCATTCTTTAGCAAAAAAAAATATTTATACCATTGGTAACCAAAAATATGCTTTCTCAATATTAGTCTTCATGTTAGACAATAATAGGATAAGAAGTCGTATAAAGTGCCTGGGAAATCGAAATCTCAAATATAAAATAAAATTGTTCGAGTATATTCATAATGTTGCACAACCCTCGTCGACATTCTAAATAGAAAAAATAAGAAAAAATTTAGTACGTAGATTTTATAGAATTTTTATGATTTTTTATATTGTATTAAAAAATATTCGCAGCTAATACAAATCTGCGTTCAAGTGTGATGTAGTTTTTAATATTCTTTCAAATTATATAATTTAAGTAAATAGGACTCACATTGTGAATATGTTTAAATAGAGCATCAAAGCAAACATATTGTAACGTACAAATCGGGTAAATTTCTCTAATACATATTTGCCGAGACAGAGATTATTTGAAAGCGCGTAAAAGTATCATTTTCAAGCGGCTTATGACTGAATTATTTGAATGCCATATTAAAGCAATTTTCAATCAGTTTATATATCACTTCGGGTATGCAATTATTGAAGCGTCAGAATGTGATGCAGATAAAAAATATTATAAAAATGAGTTAAAAATATATTAAAAAATAAATTGATCTTTTATTATGTAATATTTATGTACATAACTGTTCAATATTTTCTTTTAATGAAAGAGTTTCGTGACAGAAAGATCATAAACATTTTGTAATTCATAGATTTTTTTATATATTTATTTTTTAAAAAAATAATATGAATATCAATATAATATCATTTAGTTATTTAAAATTAATTCTATATAATTTTAATGTTTAAAAAAAATTTTCTGGATTCTGCTGAAGGCTATAATGTAGCATTAAGAAAATGCTCAAAGATATTTTTATATATACATATGTTTTATTTATTATATAAATGTTGAGTAAAAACATACTTTGGGCAGTTTCCGGCAACTTTTAGCGTCTAGTTTAAGCATAGCGATTAAGATATTAAAAAAATAAATATCTAGGAATCAGCAAAAAAAAGATAAAAAATAAAAAAAAGAAAAGGTGAAGAAATAATTTACGGGGTTTTCTGGTATTTCGCACGATTCTCACTTTTTCCAGTTCATACTTCGCCCAATTCTATTTGCGATTTATTCTCATTTTGCCTTATTCTCTTTTTGCTAAAATTCGCTTTGCTTAATGCGCATTTTGCCCTTAAAATATTACACTGACAAATAAAAAGGAACGTTTTTTATTTTAATTATAATCGGATAATGTATTTAAAAAGCTATAAACGACAAATTAAATTTGTTAAACATAAAAACCATTTTAATAAAAGAGAAGTTATATCATTACAACCATTAGTTTTATTGTTTAAAAAAAAGAAACTTTTATAATGTTCGGCTTTCAAAATATTCTATTTGTTTTTTATAATTAATATTATTCTTTGTTTTTTATAGATCTTTATTATATTTTTTAGAGCATAATGAGAACTAGCGAATTTAGAATTGAGCAAAATGAGAGGGTAAGAAATTTTCTTCGGCGAAATGAAAATTGAGCTACATGGAGACAAGTAAAGAGGGAATTGGCCGAAGAGAGAATTGGCCGTGAGGGAATTGGCCGAAGAGAGAATTGGCCGAAGAGGGAATTGGCCTAAGTAGAATTGGGCGAAGTGAGAGGTACGATTAGAGTGTATCCATGAATATATTAAAATATATTAATTAAAATTATGCGACATTTCAGTATATATATAATATCTGAAAATATTATTGAAATATTATAATTGATCGTTATAATTAAGATTTTTCCAAAATATAATTTAAAGATCATATATAGTATAATATGAATTATTCCCTAGAATATTCCTAGCTATTTTATAATCGGTTTCGGCTCTCACGTTACATGCTGGCTACGCGATACATTTCTGGGAAAAAAGAATATGAGTTTAGAGGATCAGAATATGAAAACGTGCCCCAATGTATTCTATGTTCCACTGTTACAGAAGAGTAAAAATATATAGAAAATAACATATTAAATATATATTTTTTTATGATTTATTAAATTTTACGCTCTTGTTATTTTAAATTGACAAATTTTCATACAAGTAAAAAAAAATATAGTATAAGTAGGAATATATCGAGAAATAGAGTCAATATTAGGTATATAGAACACTTTATCCTGAAAATATAATCTTAATAAAAAGTATAAAGATATAAATCTTAATTATATTGTCATCTAAAAATTTCTTAACAAATACCTTTTCTATATGCTGATACTTTTAAGTTAAACTGTTTCGCTACGACATAAATAATATGGCATTTCAATAAATAAGAAAAAAACTGTGATTCTTTATATGTTTTTAGAAAATAACGTTTTGTTGTCTTTATTTTTTTTTCTTGTCATATTTTTTTTTCAGACATCTAATTTAGCTGAATAATAAGATTTGATTTTGATGTAAAAAAATCTAAAGAATGTAACAATAATTTTTTTTATTTTCTAAAATATTTTTCTCTAGCTTCTAAATGTATATTAATAGTTGTACGTTTTTTAAATAAATTCATAAACAGGGTCGGTTAAATATCCGTTCTGGATATATTTTTAAAAACGGATATTTTATGAGATAACAAAAATGTGATTTTTTTTTCATAAATATAAAAACTAATTAATTTTTTATTATAGTTTATTTTTTTTGAATTTATCTATTTTCAATATTAAAATTTTTATCTAAATCACATTTTTTATTTGCTTCACTATTAATAAAAAATCTTTATTCATACACTGCACTTTTCAATTTTATATCTAAATAAAAATATTAGATTGAAGTTAAATATGCTAGGATAAGTAATATAAAATGAAGAGATGAAATATTATCCTAATAACGACATGAACACACTAAAAAGACACATTGAACTAAAACAACATAAATTCAATTTAATATATCACGAAATCAACATAAAGAATCAAATATGCACAATGCAGGTTTTTTATCTAAATAACGATCTTAAGCTTGTTAAAGCATTTTCAGCTACTAATATTCTAATATAAAGCTTTAATGTATTGACTTGAAATTTTTCTTAAAAGAAAACAGGTATACATATACAGAATGAGTAGCATTACCGTAAAGATATTTCTAATGTTTACATGCAAAAAGGAAATTAATATCTCAATTACTAAATACAAATACATATTTTTAATGTTTTTCATAACCACTGATTCTAACAAAAATTATAACTAAATATATTGACCGGTCTTTTTAATTAAGATAGTAGAAAATTCAAATTTAAAGAAGAACTGTAGAAATCCTCAAAATAAACAGTATAACGATAAGTAAAGGATTCATAAATATTATAGTCGAACATTATGATGCGATATCGTTTTCGACAACCTTCGCTTGATATTATCGGACGTCGCACCTTAAGCAGTCAAGGCTGTTATGACTTTCAGATTAATTTTCTCGAATCCGTAGTATGTGACATGTCGAGACGCGTGTTTCTAGGAATTAGAAAAAATTGAGATATATCACTTCTTTAATACAATGTTAGTTCCCAAATAAAAAGTTTGTTTTTAAAAAAAGACAGACACAACTATTTTAAAATAGTAACAATATTATTAATCTCAAAACTTTCCGTATCAACAAGATGAGGTACATTCTGACAAAATTATCATTTAATTGATGAGTATGACAATTATAAATATATTTTATTAGTTTAATGGTAGAAAAAACGTATTAAAACATTATTATATTTATTTACAAATAAAAAAAATTTTTAGAGCTTGCTACAATGTAAAAAACATTCTTTTTTATTAACACAATTGAAATGATAGAAATAAAAAGAAAAAAAATCTATTAAACAAATAGAAATTATTACAGATGAGAAAATAAGACTTTAAAATAATATATTAAAAAATAGCTTTTTCTATTGATTAAAAATACCGATTTAGAATTTTATACCATTTCAATGATATAATTAGTTCGAAGATTAAATTATTAAATGTCCCTCTTACAAAAGTAGATATAGAAAGTTGCTTTAGCAAAATGGGGGTGATATTTGATGATCTTTGAATAAAAATAGGTATAAAAAGACAATGAATGCTAACATTTTTTTATTATAATAAAAATTTCGGATATTGAATAAAATTATTTTTTTTTAAAAAACCATTTTTTTTTAAAAGACAATATACTCAGTTTGACCTAAAATATTTTTTTTGAATCCTGAATATCAATAGTTAATTTTGTATATTGATTTAAGTTGCATCAAAAAACAAAAAATATATTTAAAATTTCGATATTATTTTGCGCGCCCACTGCGCTACCTGAGCAAATCTCGCTACAGCAAAAAAAATTTATAAAAATCGTCTTAAAAACAAATACGGTCTTTAAACGACTAATAATATTAGTTATACAATATACTATAAGTAAAACGTAATTTTTCTTTAACTTTTTCTGTTATTTTATTTCATAAACATATTTATGAATTTTTTTTAAAAGAAAAAAAACAATGGCATTATTGTATTACATATTTATTTAGTCGTTTAAGACACTTTTTTACTTTTCAAGGGCGTTTTTAAATAAAAATAATTGTGGCCGCGCTGTTGGCGCGCGACATATTATACTCTAAAAACAAATTTAGAAAAATAAAAAACGTATATTTACCGGATATTTTTCTTCTAAAAAAAAAGGATATTTTTCTTCTGAAAAACCAAATATTATTCGAACCCCTGTTCGTAAATAAAAATATATTACTATAGTTTATTTCATTTATATTCTGAGTCTATAATCGGCTATACATATAGAAATGTTGCACATTTATTATATTATTTTATCACTGTAGCCATGTGAAATTTAATAAGAAAAAATAAATCGTGCTGTGCGTCATTTGCGTGTAGTATTTTCGGTAATATATGTGAAATTCTAGAAATAATAATGTTTAATTTCAAATATATTAGTGAATAATTTTATATGTACTAAATTAGTTCAATATATTAATGATAATTTGTATATGTCAAAAGATAATTTTGAATATATTATATAATAAAACGGTATAAAAATGAAATTGTTTGCGATAAGAATTTAAAAATGGTATATAGCAACATATATAAATTCAATTTCTATTATTCTAATCTCTAGCTATTCGGTTATTTGTATTTTTATTATAATTTCGTAAAGAACTGTTTCACTGATAAAAGATTTTATTTATATTATCTGTGTAGTAAAACCTTCCTAATTTTACCATCCTACACTCATTAAACTATTTTTATTTATTAAACCGTATCTGTACTTCTTGTTATAATCAGCTTTAATATATTTTTATTTTAGTATCTTAAACTAAAAATAATTAGGCGGTTATATAAGAAAAATGTTTGTAGATTATGAATTAAAATCGATGTTAATTATTATAAGACTACGATTTATATGAAAAAAAAAATATGTAATAGTTAAAATAAAAAATTTTTCATTTCTATAAATTTTTATACGAATTCCCGACTTTTCTTAAATATCGTAATAAATTAAAGTAAGATGTAAGGTTTTTTAAAAATTTTTATGACGTAACAGATAATTATTAAGAAGTGTTTATTATGATTAAGAATTGCGAATTCTGTAAAATACAGTTATTTTTTTTTATGGCGAGCGAATTGTATGACAATTTTTTTTTACATATTTGCAATTTATTTTTTTTATAATTGCTGAAATTTTTCAAAATAATATATAATTAGTCGAGTTAAAAAAATTTCCGGTGTCTAGTTTTAGGTCAAAATAACTAACTCAAATTCGCTACTAATAGATATGTCGCATATAAAAAAAATAAGTTATAAAAATACACAAGTAAGAAAATTCGTTAGAATATTCTAATACTAGTAATTGTAATAAAAAAATTAAAAGTTTAAATTTTTTTAACTTAAATTTTTTTTTTCAAAATATATAGAATTTTTAGAGACCTTTTTTTAAATATTTCTTTCGAAGTTACTGTGTATATTGTAAAAAAATAAAATGTAATTTGCCAATATTTATCTTTATGTCAAAATTTCTATAAAAAAACGTCTAAGGAAAAATATTTGTGTGATAACTATTTAGCGTAAAAAGAATAAAATTTATATTGTTAAAAAAATATGTGTTTATATAAACAAAAAAAAAAGTATGGCTCATAATGTAGCTTGTGAAGAGCTGTCATAAATCGTGTATTATACAGATTTTTTTACAATAGATAGCCGAAACATTATATTTCTAATTAAAATTTTTAATATTTTACAAATATATATATATATATATGTATTTCATTTAATCTATACCAAAAAAAATAAGGCAGTCAATGTAAAATAACATAATGTAATTGTAAAATGAAATAAATTTCATAATATATACGTAAAAAAGTTTCTCATCTTTGATGACATAAATAATAGACTCGATGTTTTCTCAAGTAATAATTTTGATATTACAAATTTGGTATTCGTTTCTATATAAAGAAAGTTTACAAAATCTTTAATAAAACGCGGCACTTACTGTATAGAATGTCTAGGGAGAATTTTTTTTCTGCGTTGTGATATTTTTATATATTTTAGAATAAATACAGATTATTGTTAAAGATGATTTTTAAATTATATATTAATGCTAACATTTGCTACAATATTTATTTATTCGTTATTTTTTCAATTTTTAAAATTGTTAGTTTTAGAAAATGTATTCATTTTTTTGTAATTTTACCGAATATACTAGTCTATCATAATACTATTTTCTTTAGAATTAAATAACACGTAAGTTTTATGACTATTGTATTATATTTGTTATTTTCATTTGTTTCATTCCTCACCTCTCCCAAACATATATAAATAAAAATTATATT
>SDVU01000846.1:0-10105 GCA_016256075.1 Dictyocoela muelleri | reverse complement strand
AGTTAAGTTCAAATATAACATTTTTAGAAAAAAATCATGCTTATTTATTGAGGCTACACCGGGTTCCTATGGATATAAAGTACCCAGAGAAGATATAAATTTTAATAGCACACGTGAAACTGGAAGAAAAGACAACCCGAAAAAACGACACAGTCGTTTTTTCGGGATTTTTTGTCGTTTTTGCCGAAAAAACGACAAACTTTTTAATTATTATGAAATAAGGTTCACGAAAACTTACCTCGAACACAGCGCGGTCTTAGCGCGAGAACTCACCACGATTTTTTATTGATAAAAAATTATAGCAATATATTAGTTTTAACAATAATATTCGATTCTAACGTTGTATAGACACTATTTCTAGAAAATTTTTATAAATTACCAAATAAAGAAATTTACTAGACTAATAAATTTTTTTATATTGTTTTATATACATAATTAAGACATGTGTTTTTTCTATAAGACGGTCTTAAAGTTTATATAAAAACAGATTCTAAAATAAGTATATAAAACAATATAAAAAAATTATTATACTTTTTTCGTTTCCATATTTGGTAATTTATACTAATTTCTAGAGATAGTGTCTATAAAACGTGAAAATCGTATATTCTTGTTAAAACTAAGATATTGTATGATTTTTTGTCAAGCTAAAATCGTGGTGAGTTCTCGCGCTAAGACCGCGCTGCGCTAGAGGCGATTTCTCGTGCAGGGCTCGCAAAAAGCTTTTCCAAGGTTCGCGCAGGGCTCGCGCAGGGCTCGCGCAGGGCTCGCGCAGAGATCTTGCAGGGCTCGCGCAGAGCTCTTGCAGGGATCGAGACGAATTTCGAGAACACACCCGAAGCGAGTTCTCGTGCTAACTTATTTTTAATAATTAAAAGGTTTGTCGTTCTTTCTGTAAAAACGACGAAAAAAACACCTCGAAAGAACGACTTTGTCTTTTTTTCGGTATGGGCACTTTATCGCATTTTTATAATCACCTTTTTATTTATAAAATAAAAGTGCCCCTTAAAATGTATTTAGATCAAGAAAGTGAAAATTATAATGAAGATGATAATAATGAGAATAACAGAGAAGATATAAATTTCAATAGCACACGTGAAACAAGAAGGAAAAATAGACAGCCAATAACGAAAAACATCATTGAATGTTTTTTAGGTCTTTTACAAAGAGACATAACGTTAGTAGAGATGTCTAACATTTTAAATTTATCATATAGAACAATTAAACGATTATATAAAAGATATCTGAATGGTGAATTCCAAGATCTAACAAATTTCAAATCCGCTTCAGCAAAAATAAGAGCAAAAAAGAAATATTTATCATATGAAAAACATATAATAGCTTCCGAGATAGCAGCTAATTCATGCATAAAGCTCTAATCAATTTATGAAAAACTTTCAGAATCCAGTTTAAATCCTGAATATTCATCATCGCTATCAAAGGTATGTAGAATTATAAAAAACATGGATTATACTCAAAAAAAGATGACACTAGTTCCTATTAATTGAAATAGTAATACAAATAAGGAGTTAAGATACCAGTATGGTATATATTTAAATGATATATATATATATGATAACAAGCTTATATTTTTGGACGAATCCAGATTCAATTTGCATACCTTTCAGAAATTAGGGTATTCACCTAAGAATACGAAGTGTTATGTCAATGCGGCGAACTCTAAAGGTATTAACATATCCTTATTATGTGCTGTTAAGATCAGGGAAATTTGCATATAAAATTAAAGTTGGAAGTTTCAAAGCCAGTGACCTTAATGCTTTTATAATCGCCGATCTACCTATATTAACACAAAATGAAAGGAAGGAAATTCTTATGGATAATGCTTCAATCCATAATACTAGAGAGGTTCGAGAGACTTCATCAAAAAAAATTATATCTTGAAGTTTTTACCACCTTATTCTCCTTAACTCAATCCTATTGAAGAATTTTTTCCTGTGTGAAGTCTCGTGTGAGACAAAGAGGTATAAACATGACAAGAGAAAGACTTATTAGTATTATTGAAGAAGTTTTAAATGCCGGTGATTTTAATATGAATCGTTATTTTCGTCATATGCAGCTTTGGGTAGAAAGAGCAAATGGCAGAGCTGATTTTATATAATAAAACAGCTTTTATCTATATTTTTTAAATTTAATATGTTTTTCATCAAATGATGTTCTTAAAAAGAATTATTTTTATTGTATCACCAAATAAAAAGGTACGTTAAAAAGAACATTGTATTTATAAAATGCCAAATGATAAAAATAAAAATGAATTGAGTTGTATAAAATTTTTTAAAAGTTTTAAAGAAAAATTTAAAAAGAAGACATCTTTATTAACAAGAAATATTTTTATAAGGTGAAAAATATTTAATAAAGTATTTTTATTGTCTAGTCGCCTTCTTTCTTTTGGTCTCGAGTGATATATTCATATGCCTATCTCTAAGTCGTTAACACTATTATTATTTTTATTATAATTTTCACTTTCTTGATCTTAATACATTTTAAGGGGTACTTTTATTTTATAAATAAAAAGGTGACTATAAAAATGCAATATGGTGACTATAAAAATGCAATATGGTGACTATAAAAATGCAATATAATGACTATAAAAATGCAATACGGTGACTATAAAAATGGATATGGTGACTATAAAAATGCAATATAGTGACTATAAAAATGCAATATGGTGACTATAAAAATGAAATGGACTGTATACTACGATTTACAGTTTAATGTATGTAACCATGCCATTGTAACGTTCGATCATCGCTGAAGCGCCACGATTTGCAATTGATTATATATTGCTAATTGATATCTTCTTTTTACAACATAGTTCTTTGACAAATAAACAATGAAGCCTCTTCTATTTTTAAAAATATATTAAATAACAATTACTGACAAAAAGATTTTTCTTTAAATATCTTAAATATTCCAAAAGTAAGGCTTCATTTCTCTACAAAAATTATTCATATATCTCGAAGAGAAGAGAACGTTTTTAAATAAAACATAAAAGCTCTTAAATATCTTGATTCATTTTGTCAATTCTTCTCTGAACAGTACTTTTTAAAAGCTAAAATTTCTTAATGATGTCTTAAGATGGTATTTTTATCACAGTGTGGATGAATTCGCTTAACGCTGGTTAATAAGCACCTCGCCTATTACATCGAGGTCTTCAGCATTTTCTATAAATAACCAAATGTTATAAGATGCTCTCAATCCATAATCTTCTCTACTTGAGTTAGTAATACACTATTTCTCTATCTTTGGTGAAGGAGATATCTCCCTTTTAATCTGCAAAAAAAAAGAAAATTCATTCTCCACAAACTACCCATGAACCTTTAAAAAAAATCATCTTTCATTAAGGCTTTATCGCCTCATTCGAAAATTATTTTCTGACAAATAAGACACATTTGTTTTTTTGCATCATGTGTAAAGGCAATAAATTCAAAATTTATTATTTTAAACTATATATTGTCGATCTCTTTCTAAAGGATTGGTCATTTTTGGACAATTTTTTCATGAAAATATTTTTATTAAAAGAAGAAAGAAAAGAAAAAAAATAGGAATCACAATAAGAAATATAATGGAACAGATTTTATAAACATATTTCATAAAACATTTAGTAAAGCTAATTGTTTTTAAGTGTTAAAAATTTTTCGCGTATAAGGATTTTACTAAAAAAGGGTATTAATTCATCAACCGAATAATTCGGGGGAATTATTAATTAAATATTGTTTTGCATATAACCAAATAAATATGTTTAATTATAAGTAATAGTTACGCTTGATATAACATTTGTGGTTTTTAATATTTTATATAATGTAAAAAAATTTTTTATGAGATAAAGGAATCATAATCAAAAACATATAACCGTTTTTCTAAAGCTTGTCAGCGACCTCATAAAGCTTTTAACTGCCCATAATTTATAAATTTCGCACACCGCCCTAAAAATACCCCCCCCCCACTCCACTATAAAACTCTCCACCGCCCCTTTGGGTGCGGTATAGACCACTTTGAGGAACACTGCTCTACATTATTGATGTGACAACTGTCAAAATATGTTTAACAGTACATAATTGATAAAAAGGTTTTAATAATTTCAGAAATCCCTTTATAATGAGAGAAGAGAAACATAAAATTCACTCAAAAAAATCAATAAATCATGTTATAATAAATCTTATCACAAGAAATCTCTTAGGTTACCTACCTATAGTCGGTAATTAATAACAAAAGGCAAAAGTTTTTGTGACAAATTAAGTCTAAACGAGATTTTTTAAGTTGCATACGTGTAAATAAGGTTGTTCTTAGAGATAAGTGTTTCAAAAAATACATAAAATATTTCCAAATCAGAACTTATTTTATATAAAAAATTATCTTACAAATTTTTTTGTATATAAAAATAGATAATTAACCATTAAACGACCGAATACACATATATGTGTAGTCAAAAAAATCACTCACTACACATATATGTGTAGTCAAAGAAATCACTCACTACACATATATGTGTAGTCAAAAAACCGCTCACTACACATATATGTGTAGTCAAAAAAACCACCCACTACACATGTATGTGTAGTCAAAAAACCACCCACTACACATATATCTCTAGTCAAAAAACCACCGACTACACATATATGTGTAGTCAAAAAACAACCTACTACACATATATGTGTAGTCAAAAAAACAACCGACTACACATATATGTGTAGTCAAAAAAACACTGAATACACATATATGTGTAGTCAAAAAACCACCCACTACACATATGTGTAGTTACTACGGTGTCTTCCCGATAGTCAGAATTCCCGATAGTCAGAATTCCCGATAGTCAGAATTCCAGCTAGTCAGAATTCCCGATAGTCAGAAAAAAATGAAATTTTAAGATATTGCTTTAAAATCCCCCATCGAAGATATTCTATACAAAATTCTCCCTCCATATAAAAATGATTTTTTTAAATTTTTTTTGGGTCTCTTCCCGATAGTGAGAATTACCGATAGTCAGAATTCCCAATAGTCAGAAAAAATTCTTAGATCTTGCTTTAAAATCCTCCACCGAAGAAATATTTTGCAAATTTTTCTTACCATAAAAATCGTTTTTTTTATTTTAGATCTTTTTAAAATGTAAAAAAATATTATTTATGGAGAAAAAAATTCGCAAAATACCTATTCGATGTGCAAATTTTAAAGCAATATCTAAAAATCTTTTTTCTGACTATTGGGAATTCTGACTATCGGGAATTCTGACTATCGGGAATTCTGACTATCGCTAATGAACCATAAATAACAATGAAATGTAATTTAAACAAAAATAATTTAATTTATTTTTCAAATAATTGATATTTTGTATATTTTTATTATTTAAACACAATATAAATCAGAGTGTTATAATTCTTTATTATTGTCGTCGTGTACATACAGTAACGACAATTTTATTTGGTATATACAAACTTAAACACAATATACTCTTTAATAAATTTTAAGACTATTATTTTTATTGGTTTAAACGAAAAATATAAGATGTGTGGTATATTAGCTTCATGATTCATGAATTTAAACCAAAAAAGTGTTAAAAGAAGTGAAATAAAATAAATATTGTTTTCAAAAAAGTTTTTAATAATAGTTTTAAAACTATAACAGGTTTTGAAAAGAAACCTTCAATAGATAAATATACTGTAACCCAGTCTCTAGAGCAACTCTGAGAAGTTCGCTCTATTTGTCAGTTACATCTCCTTCCATGTTCTAACATCGTAACATGACAGTTGCTGTCATTCAAATACCTAAATTGCCACAATAATAAAGAATTATAACCATCTGATTTGTATTTCTTTTAAATAATAAAAACATACGAAATATCAATTATTTGAAAATTAAATTAAATTATTTGTGTTTAAAGTAAATTTCATTGTTATTTATACATTTCCCCAAATTTTTCCAAATCCCCAAAATTTTTCTAAACCCCCAAATTTTACATCATCACCGATTTTTTATAAATATTTTTTATTTGTAAAAAATTAGCAATTTTTAAAAAATGATCAAAAATCAAATTGATATTTTTGATGTAAAAAAATCAAATTGATATTTTTGATGCGAAAAATTAAAATTAACAAATTAATGAAAAAAAAAATTAAAATCTATCATTTCCGACATATTTCCAAAATTGATTAAATATCTATTTAAAACCCCTGATTTCTGAAAAAATGCTTGACTCGGAAATCGATTGCATAATTTCACTCTTACGCCTAGGACAACGTAATTCATTTAAAACGGGTATTTCTGAAATAGTAGGATGGAAAAAAAGATTTCTCGAGTTAGTTTTTTTATTACACAGGTTTCCATCAAGTTTAACATATGAAAAATTGGCACTCTTAACATGTATACACCCTAAATTTATCATGATTTGGATGCACAATATGCGTACAAATAATATAAAAATTATGAAAACACCCAAGACTATTAAGATTATTACATTTTATTATAACTTGATGACACCTATGGAAAGAAGATTAGGTAATATTTCATATAAAATGCTTGTAAATATTTTTATTTTAGTTGTTAGAGGATTTTAATTAGTATTTAAATAAAAAATTTTGTTTTCAGGTATTTTTTAAGTATAATTTTGAAAATATCTTAATAACTTATTTAAAAGTATTTTGAAAAAGCTTATAACAAGTATAATAAAATGTCTCTTAATAAGTATTTTACCGATCGTATTCTAATATATACAACCTGTCTTAAATGGTAAAAAATTTGACTAAACGATATATTATTTTCAATATTCTAGATTTAATTCAACTGTCAATTTAATTTAATTTTTTTCTAGCAATATTAAAATAAATTTATAAATAAAATAAATATTTGTTATAAATAGAATAAAATTCTTTTTCCCAAATTATTTTAATCGGAGTTAGTTTTAAATTTAAAATCGTCCTCAATGAAATTATAATTAATTTTTTAAGATTTGCATTTAAATTCATTAAAATAATAACTCTCTTGACATCGTTTATAAAATTTACATATTTAGAATTGACATTTTTTTTAAAAATATATTTTGACATTTTAATTGCAATAATTCATAGACAATTTCGATAAGTCATGATATTAATAAAACCAAATTCTTATTTTTTATGTAAAACAATTTACGAGATTGAAATATAAATAAGGATTAAATTGAACCTTTATTCATTTTGTTCTCTCAACTAATGATTCATTTATTTAAATTAAAAATATTAAACTTTTATATCCCTTATGTCCGCTGATACGAGCCGATAGCAAAATGATTAACACTCTTGAATGACATTTATAGTTGTCTCAATCGCACCGGCGTCAATTTAATGTTAAAAGAGAACCACGTAAAGTTGACAATAACTAAATGACTAAATACATTTGTTCCAGAATAGTATAACTGGTAAAGACTTAAATTAATAAGACAACGAATCAGGTTGGTTATAAAGGGTTCGAAAATGGGTAAAAAAATAAACAAGGATCCTTAATTTTATGTGTTTTTTCATAATAACAATCCTTGTTTTGAATGGTAAATTAAAGAAAGTGAGATGGAAAAAATAATGAAATGCTTATCATTGCTAAAAATATTTAGATACATGAGAAAATATGAATAATGCTCTTGTGTATATACCATATTTTTAGCAATGATAGCATTCATTTTTTCTTTAATTTGTAATTCAAAACGAGGATTTTTTTTTGAAAATAAACATCCAAATTATAGGCATTTTTTCCAAGTTTAATCCTTGGAGATGAACGTGCCAACTCATCAATTTTAAACAGCCTTTTACTATTTAGCGCAAAGCGATTTTTAGCATAAAATCAGTTTTCAGCGCTAATGTTTTTTTTTACTTTTTCACAAAAGCTGTTTTTAGAGCAAAATATATTTATTTAATTTTAATAAATATTTTATCAAAAATGGTTCTGTTAATTACCAATTGTAGGGTTTTAATATTTCTTGAACAATAGAAGCTCAAAAATGTCGCACGCGCTGCGCGCGACATTTTTTTAATAAACTAAGACGATCTCAGTGGAGATCGAATGCTGTTAATGCACGTCTATTTAAATCATGTACCACTGTACCAGGTGGACAAAAAATTATTAATCAACAATATAAATATTTTTAATTAATAAATTAGTTTTAAAATAAAAAATATTAAAAAATACTTAAATGTGGTGGAAAGTGTGAATTATAATGCCAGAGAGGAAATTATGAAAGAGTTCGTTATAAAAGTGGAAAAAAAAATTTCTTACTTGTTCGCCACTCTAATATGAATTTTGCTGTTGATCAGATCAATGAGAGATTAAGATTGCAAAAATGTCAATAAAAGTGAGAAGAAAATTTTAAGAGACAGAGTGTTAAATTTATAAGATTGTGTAGTAAATTTTAAGAGTTGTAAAAAATAATTGATTTTTGAAAAAAATTGTCAGAATAGAAGAAAATTTATGATTGTGTATGTTAAATTATAAGAGTATAATAGCTATTAAGGGTTTTGAAGAGAATTTAAGCATGCAAGAGAAATACTATATGTGAATAGAAGTAAAGAGCGGTTTTAAGATTTTTTTTTGTATTTTTTACCCTTCCAAAATAAATTTTACTGTGAGCACATCTATTAATGTTTAAATTTTTCCGATTGACTTTTTAATTATGCCTACGCTTTTATAATTATCTCTAGCTAATTTAGTATAAATTTTTGAATTTGTTAAAAATATGTTGTCATTAAAAATTTATTTTATTTGTCACATTTTTACGATTTCATTGGCCAGCTTTCCTAATAAATTTTACTCTATTAGATGATAATAATCCAGCTATAGTATCATTTTTTGCACTTGGCTTAGTTAGTGTTCATTTTATAGTTTGCATTTGTACTAAAAATTTTTTTATTTAAAAATGAAAATATGTTTATATTGTTTATTATTACCTGTCATCTGGTCTAATGAACCACAAATTAGATAGCGGCTCATTGACTAATGTGCAATCACCACTAGTGTCATTTTTATTTTTTAGGGTCTCGCGTTTGTAGAGGTTATGCGTTGATCACTTGACATAATATCATTGGCATTATTAAAAAAGATGGGTATCTATCCCGTTTTCCCCATAGGGAAAAAAACGACATATATAATTAAATTTACAATTTATTTTAATATAAAAATGGGGGGGGGTAAAAACGGCCTAAAACTAAAATGGAAAAAAAAAAACGAAAAAGATCTAAAAGAAGGGCGAAATCATGTAGTTAGTAGCTACATGCTCTCAAATTCTATAATCCACACAACTCATCCTATAACGCCGATCATTTATGAAATATTAGTAGGATTTAAATTCTCCAAATAATTTACATTAAAAGATCTGATTCAAAGCTATTATCATATCAAAATGAGTGAAGAAAATATGATGAAACTAGATTCAAAATTTTGAATAGAGAACTAGGGATTAAAAAAAGGCACTTTGAATTATGTATACACCTTTTATCCTCCAATCAGAATGAATAAAATATTACCAGACCCAATAATATCTGACTCTATATAGATGAAATCTTTTTATTCACAAGTACAATGGAATAACACTATAATAAATTAGCAGAATTCGCTCTATTATTTGAAATAAATGAGTGTCAAAAACTCAGCTAAAAGTATTTTCTGTGTCAAAAAATATACTTCACATATTATGAAATCAGACCAGAAAAAATTCTGCCAAAAATCTAAAAGATCGAATATTCGGATCAACAACGGCTTGTGCCTCCTCAAATAAATGAGTAGAGGTAAGAAAAACACATACAAATAACAAAGAAATCATTTGGTAAAGAATTTACTTGGTCTATTTTTTCTTATACCCATCATATTACTAATACTAGTCTTTTTTGCTACACAAAAAAGACTAAAATAGTAATATGATGGGTATAAGAAAAATATCCTGAGTATATTCTTTACCAAATGATTTCTTTGTTATTTATATGTGTTTTTCTTACCTCTACTCATTTATTTGAAGTGACACAAGCCGTTGTTGATTCGAATATTTATTATTAAAAATGGACCTTTCCCAATATAAGCCGATTTAAAAAATATAAGCCGATTTAAAAAATATAGACCGATTTAAAAATTATAAGCC
>SDVU01000845.1:0-10116 GCA_016256075.1 Dictyocoela muelleri | reverse complement strand
TTTTTCATTCTAGTAATCTTTCTGTTTCATGCTCATGCTAATATAATCTATCTTTAAAAGAAAAAAAAATTTTAAATTAAAATTTACTCTTCTCTGTATTGCCTCCTATGAATGACAATAAGTAACTTTCCTATTTTCTTATCAAAATATAGATGTAATTAAATTATAATTTTCTTGTTTACATATTTATTTAATTTTATTTTTTTGCCATTTAAGGATACTTCTTTTCCTTATAAACACCAAAAATATATTTAAAATAAATAATACTGTTTATGTTTTTTATTTAACCTTATTTTTCAAGATTTGATCATTTTTAAAAAAGGCGTTTTTTTCCAAAAACGCATTTTTTTCATTGAAGTTTTCGTATTTATTAAATCAATTTGTGTAGTTTAATGCAGCTAGGACGATCCAAGAAAAAATAGAAATGAAAACCGGTGGCCATTAGTTTGTCTATGTTATCTAGATGACCTTCTATCATTCTCAGAAAGCCTCCTAGATCATTTTAAACTCCTCGAAATAGCATTTGCAAAACTTAAGAAAAATTATGCATCAAACAATTTTATAAAAAAGTCAATTCTGCACGTAAAATATTCTATAATAACGCATATAATTATCAAAGATATTATGAAAGCAAAAAAGTAAGATATGGACTAAAAAATAAGGACCTTTGGAAAAAAAGAAGGAATTATGCCGAATATTGTTTGATAAATTTGTTTGATCACAAATTAGGATCACAGGTATTAGTCCCATCATCACGATTAACGGTATTAGTTTCCCTCTGAAAGAATAAATAAATTAATATATTTATATAAAATATAATATATCCTAATATATAAAAACAAAATATTCAAACTAAATATACATATATAATTAAAAAATTATTGAATATTTCCATTACTTACCCCATTTATGCACTATACACCTAATGAGCTTGAAGAATTTTTGATTAAATCTGAAGTACGAGATATCATTTATCACTTAATGGAGATTAACTTATTAAAAAGAGATTATAACTGCAAGAGATGCAATAATCCTTGCAAACTAAGCAAATATAATAAGAATATTGATAAAAATGCATGGAGATGTATGGAAAAATCATACAAAGAATATAAATTTTACTTTTAAATACGCAAAAATAGCTTCTTTGAAGATTTAAGGTTATCACTAAAGGATATCATGAAAGTTATTATAAGATATTCTTGTAGACAACAGGTTTATACAATATATAATAATCTGGACATGTCAGAAAAAACAATAAGAAATATCTTAAATAAACTAGTAGTAAAAATTCCTATTCCCGATTTTTCCAATGATAAGCTTGGTGGGCCCGGCTTTATAATTCAAGTGGATGAGACCATGTTATTTTATAAAGTCAAAAGTCACAGAGGTAGAGCTGCGACAAAAAAACCGATGCGCTTTGTATAGTTGAAACCAGAAACAAAATAACAAGGGTTTATGCTCAAGTTATTGAAGATAAGAAGGCCGAAACAATTATTCCCATAATTTGTAATCAAGTTGTATCCGGATCTGTCGTCTAGACAGATGAACATAGAAGTTATTTATAATTAGTAAATAAGGGTTTTCAACATGATTCCGTATGCCACAAATATGAGTTTGTTGATAAAGTTAAAGGTGTTCATACACAATCAGTGGAATCCTTCCATAACCAACTCAAACTTGAAATAAAAAAACGCAAAGGTATTAAAACAGAAAAAAGAAGTGATTTTTTGAAAGAATTTTGTTTTTTTTATCACAACAGGGATAATTTTTATCTTGCTATCATTAATTTATTAAAAGTTTAGTATTATTTTTTATTTTTTATTTTTATTTTTTTTAATATCTAATTATCAAAGGTATTAGTTTCCGCCGAAGGGAAACTAATACCTTTGATTTAAAAGTTCTCTTGAAGATTTTTCTTTGGAGTTTAAGTTTGAATATAAGTATTTACGGAAAAATTCTACTCAAGAGATATTCGAAGCATTTTCAAAGATAATTACTTTTCTTCTCTCTGAAAAATAAAAATTTTATTTTTTATAATTTTTGTAAACCACTCTCCTTATGGAGATAAGAAACCGGTGTTATGGAGCCTTGAACCTAGGAATCGATAAAATGCGATCTTAAATTTTATTCAATTTTATACCAAAGGACATAAAAATATAGAAATAAAATTTTTTGGGAAAGAGTTAATTATAAAAGCGGAAATTCAATATTTATAGTAGAGGATGGTTTTTTCTTTCTATACACTTCCTTTGGAAAAAAATCGTAAATTACAGAATATAGAACTAGTAATATAAAATAAAATTTACTTTATGTAGTCTTATATACATATTGTAGAAATCGGTGTCAATAAAACTTTATATTTCCGAGTTTATTAAATTTCAAGCAAATCCCGAGATTTACTAAACTAGAAATACGGGTTTATATAAAAACTGATATTTACAATGTGTATATAAGACTACATAAAGTAAATATTGTTCTTTCTTGCTTGTGCCATATTTTGTAGTTTACGATATCCTTTTACAGAGGGGGTTTCTAAGGAAAGAGAGAACCAACAGTCTTTGAAATATAGAAAAAAATTTACTTATAGTATCTTATTAATTGTACTTTAATATTAATTTTACACAAAATCTTGGGGCTTGTATCGAAAGCAATTTTTTTAATTTTTATACACCCCTATGAAATTAAATTTGATGAATAATATTTTTTAAAAATTGATGAATTAAGAGATTTTATGTTAAATAATATATTCTGAATTAATACAAACAATGTCATAGATGTGTAACTCAGATGACACTAAAAATCATTGAATCTAAAAAATTTGTTTATATATGCGGCAAGAAAAATTGCCAATTTAGAATTCCACTTTTAATTTCAAAAATTAGTTTTCTACAATACTTCCACTGCATTTATCTCATGATATGTGATGTTTATTACAAACAATTACATTAGTTTTATAACTTATCAAATTCCACAATATTCATAATAAAATCAAAATTGAGAGATGCGTATGCATTTATATTTCAAGAAATCAGGTTTTTCTTAGCGGTTTAGGTCTTGAAAGTAAGATATATGAGACTGTACTTTCCCGGAGACAAATTATAAGGGAGCCTACTTCTATTGATGACAAATATTTAGATACAATATGGATTATAGGTGCAGTAGATAACACACCTGAAAAAAAATTATTTAAAAAGAGTAGAAAACCGTCAATCTGACACTTTATCAAATGCATTATAAGTATTGATAGGTGTGGGAACATTGGTATACACAGATAGATACCCACCATATCCTAATGTTTGTTCAATTCTCGCTATAAATCATAAAACAGTAAACCATAGCATTGGTTTCGTGGCGCCAGATGGAACGCATACTAACAACATTAGGGGTTTTTGGTCGCATATAAAGTTACAGATGAGAAAATGAAATGCTGGTAAGAGAATAAATAATCATATTTTAATCAGTGCGTATACATTATAGAGAAAGGTATTTGATGAAGGCGAATTGTGAAGAATTAGAAAAATACATTTAAATTTCGAAAATTTTGTTTGAATCTTTTAATTAAAAAATTTTATTTAATATTTTAATATTTTTTTTAATATTTATTGTCTAAGACCCTACCCTTGGTGGTAGGCAGCTACAGATACAAGTCCTAAAATCTTTATATTCATTAATAAAAAAAATAGGTATATTGATTATAATTTATTATTTTAGGTAATGTAGTACAGTGGTACAGATAATAATTGCTAGGGAATTTTAGCGAGTTCAAGCCTCGGTGTGACACTTTTCTTTAATAAAAAAATGGCGCAGGTGGCTCGCTGCGCGCGCCGCATAATATTATTTAAAAAAAAGGTTTGTAAGTTATTGTATAATTAACATATTTATTAAATATTGATTTAAAACTTATACATTTAAAAAGACGAATAGACTTACACAAATTTATCATTTTTTAAGTTTAATTTTTCTATACGATTTATTGAATTACATTTATTTTAAATCATTGTAAAAACAATATTCTTTTATTTTTGTGGCTTAAAGTGATAAAAATACCACATAATTATAAGGTGTACCATTTTTTTAAAATACCCCTGTTTGACATAATGAAAATAAAAAATGATTTTCGATTTCTTTTAATTGGCGATCGAACAACGATTAATTACTTTTGTTTTACGAAAATGTCTCTCTGGTGTTCCTTTAATTTCTAAAACCGACTTAGGTGTAGAAAAACAAGTTGCAGAAAATACCATATCTTTTTATCTAATATTTTGTTCAATAATATAAAAATAAGCATTAAGCAGATAGGGAAATAATTTTATATATTTAAAAAATACAATATGTCACGAATTTCCGAAATACTTCCTTATACACCAAGACAATACGCAAAAATATATTTGATTCACGCATGTTTTTTTCACAACATTTTTATAATAGGAAATTCATAATTGGTGGTCTGGATATAATCGTTATAATAGATGAGTCTAATTTAAGTAAATGAAAGTATAATCGAAGAGTTTTAGTAGAAGGATTGTAGGTATTTGCAGGCAGGCGTTGCGCCATCGCAAAATATTTTATATGCCATTGAGAAAAGGATTCTTATATTTAAATTCAGTGATTACCTCTCCTATTAAGCGAGATTCTCATATTTATAGTGACATTTGCAGAGATATTCGAAATTTAAAGATCTTGGCTACAAACACTCAGCAGTTAACCACTCTGGTTATTTATTAATTCAGATAATGGCGTCCACACATATACAATTGAGAGAAAATGGGTGTATTTAAAGTCATAAACTCCTAAATCAGGAAGATGAAAAATACATATTATATTTTTTTTAATTAGATATATGATTCTTAGGAATTCCTTCGACGAAAACTAGACGATTTCTCAAGATTATTATTACAATAAAATTTTTTATAAAATTAAAATATGATTAGAAAAAATATTTTTAACAATTTTGTTTTGTTCGTTGTGATCCAGGGGTATTTTTTTAAAAAAAATGGTATACCGCTTTATATGTGGTATCTTTATGAAAAATATCCATTTCTGTTATTATTATTTCGCTTATATCAAATTTTTATTAAGTGTGGACGTGATTATAAATTTAAGATGATCATGGCTGTAAGCCGACCACCATTAAGATCGAGGTTCATGAATAATAAAAATCAACAGTGATTACAAAATTATAATGAATTTCTGTTAGTTACTGAACCCTTCATTAGTAGTGGTTGGTTTTATAGCCTTAAACCATTTAAGATTAGTTTTTTGTGTAAAAAAAATTATATAATCTGTCTAATTTTAAAACTTGAAGCATTTTATATCCTAAAGAAAAATGTATTTGTAAGATGTTTGAGATTATATTGTATAAATATGGTTTTTATATTACAGCATATCTTACCATAAAATTGTTACTCATAAGAATTATTTTTTAATTACATTTTTTAACACTAATTCATAATCAGTAGCAATTTATTTGGTTTAAAATTACAGTAGTAGAAGATTTTTACGTTCGAAGATTTAAGGATTTTCATGTTTACATTATATTTCATTTGGTTTGGTTATAATTGAATATATTTTTATAATCACCATATATTAGAATACCGTTAAATTATATTACAGGGTTTTGCAGTTAGTGAGAGCGCTCTTTGCAGTTAGTGAGCGCGCTAATCAGTTAGTGAGAGCGCTCTTTTCATTTAGTGAGAGCGCTCTTTTCAGTTAGTTAGAACGCTCTTTTCAGTTAGTGAGAGTGATCTTTTCAGTTAGTGAGAGCGATCTTCTCAATTAGTGAGAGTGATCTTTTCAATTAGTGGGATAAATCTTTTCAATTAGTGAGAGCGATCTTTTCAATTAGTGAGAGCGATCTTTTCAATTAGTGAGAGCGATGGCAACCAGAAAAAAACGACAAAGTCGTTTTTTTCGTATTTTTTTGACGTTGTTACCGTAAAAACGACAAACTTTAAATTATTAAAAAATAAGGTAGCACGAGAACTTCCCTTGAGCGCATCGCTGTCTCAGCACGAGGACTCACCACGAATTTTTTTGAAAAAAAAAGCAATATCTTAGTTTTAACAAGAATATTTGATTCTAAGGTTGTATAGACACTATATCTGGAATTTTTTTACAAATTATCAAATTTGGAAATCTTAAAGTATAAAAAAATATATTGTTTTATATACATATTTTAGAATCATTTTTTATATAAACTTTAATAACGTCTTATATGGAAAACATATATTATAAATATGTATATAGAATAGAATAAATAGATTTTTTTATACTTTTAATTTTCAAATTTAGTAATTTATAAAAATTTTCTAGATATAGTGTCGATACAACGTTGGAATCAAATATTATTGTTAAAACTAAGATATTTCTATATTTTTTCAAAAAAATTGTGATATTTCTCGCGCTGAGACAGCAATGCACTCGAGGCAAGTTATCGTGCTTCCTTATTTTTTAATAATTAAAAAGTTTGTCTTTTTTTTAGAACAACGACAATAAAATCTGAAAAAAGGACTTTGTCGTTTTTTCGTGTTGCCATCGCTCTCACTAATTGAAAAGATCACTCTTACTAATTGAAAATATCGCTCTCGCTAATTGAAAATAATATTCTCACTAATTGAAAAGATCACTATCACTAACTGCAAAGATAGCTCTCACTAACTGAAAAGATCGCTCTCACTAATTGAAAAAATCACTCTCACTAATTGAAAAAATCACTCTCACTAATTGAAAAGATCACTCTCACTAATATCTGAAAAGATCGCTCTCACTATCTATAAAGATCGCTCTTACTATCTTAAAAGATCGTTCTCACTAATTGAAAAGATCGCTCTCACTAATTGAACAGATCGCTCTTATTAACTGAAAAGATCGCTCTCACTAATTGAAAAGAGCGCTCTGACTAACTGCAATGAGCGCTCTGGCTAACTGAATAACGCTCTCACTAACTGAAAAGAGCGCTCTCACTTACTGAAAAGAGCGATCTCACTAACTGCAAAGAGAGATCTCACTAACTGCAAAGAGCGCTCTCACTAACTGCAAAGAGCGCTCTCACTAACTGCAAAACCCTGTAATTCATGCTCAAAAATACAAGATATTATTAGTAATTCTTTAATTTAAAACCTTTTTTTTACAATAGTCGTTTTTTAGGAATAGTCGTTTTTTAAAATAAAATAGTAATCCGTACATTCGTCCATTTGTGGCGAATCTATGGAATTGATTTTTTTCGCCCAAAAAATAAAAAAAATTATTAATATTAAAAAAAAGATTAAAGTCAAATTTTATTATATTAATTTAAATTTATATAATAAATAGTTTATATTAAAAAATAAATAAAAACACTTTTAAATTAATATTTTATTTTTAAAAATTTAACTTAATAATTCCTGATACTATTTTTATATAATTAATATCATAATATTCATTATATCTTAAAAAATAGATTTTAGCTGATTATATTTTCAGATGAATTATCTAAATTCCAGTGTATAGATTTGCTTATTATTTTTCAACACGCGCATGTTGTTTTTTCAATTCCTATCCTAATTCATATATACTTGGATGAAAAACTATAAAGCTAGAATATAAAGAAGGATGCCAACCTTCTAAATTATTTGTAGTTTTTGGCACATCATCAAGTATTCACTCATATATTGACAAAAAACTAACAGAAAATATATTTTTATTATTCTCAATTTTTTTCTCATTTTTACAATGAATACTTTTAAATGATTCCCAAACAATTAATATTTCATGATATTTGACAGGCTTATAAAAAGGTAACCAATAACACAACTTATTTTTAAAATTCTTGTATAGGAACACATGATTTACAGTCATTATTCTGAATGCATCTCTCAAAAATGAATTTATATATTAAACTGTCAATCCCATTTTCTGAATATAAAAAAACAATATTTGATTAAAATATAAAAAATCCTAATATCTTTGTGTTATGAAAAATATCATTAATCGCAGAAAATGAAGACATTTCGTAATCAGTATGTATATATTTAGGATGACATTTTAATTTATTCGAAATAAATTTAAATTCTTTCAAGTATTATTTTTTGGTTTTTTTTTCTTTAAAAAAATAAACTTAAGCAACAATTTTTAATTTTTTTTCTATATTTATGTATAATTATGTAAAATTCCATGTACATGATCTGAATGTCTTATCACGATACCATTTATTTGTATAATTAAATTGTATTAGATGTGTTTCTGTAGTAAATATCAAAACTCCATCACTATTTGTTTCGCCAGAAAAAATGCAAAAATATTTCTGAAGAAAAAGTAAATTTAATATGTTCTAGAATTCTACCAGAAATTGCTTTTGTTTGTATATTCTTATTCCTTTTTCTAGTTATTATATCAAAAATTCATTTCTTTTATTTGCTAGTGGGTAAATTTTTTAAACACTGATATTGATTGTATGGAAAAGACATTATTTATTATATCACGCGCCCTTTCAGATATTAATAATGCACGTTTATCTGATTAAAAAATGAATACAATTTTTAATTTTTATCAAAATCTTCGCCGTGGTTATGGTTCTTATAATATAAAATCGTGGAGTCTCAAAATGCACATTTCTCATTATGCCCATTTTTTTAAAAAAGACATACTCAAAAAAATAAATTTAATTATTAAATATCCAGTTTAGATGCTCAAAATACCCCCCCCCCCAAGCAGTTATTCTAAATAAATTAACTTTATCATAAAAAATCAAAGCCTTCTATTTTTTTTATTTTATACATATTATTTTTTAAATTTTTTCCGACAATCAATTTGTTACATTCAATTTTATTAAAAATTTTTATTTCTTTAAATTATTTAATATTTCACTATTCAGTTGATCAAACAAAGGTCATTGCCATTTGCTCCAGTGCTCTTATTATAGAACATAAATCATAAATTACGTGAACTTTTTACCATTTGCATTTACACTCATAAAAAATTAATCAACGATATGGAGGTATGTTTTTTCTAAAAATGGGAATTTTGAGAAATGCGCATTTTGAGACATAACCATATAAAATATCTCGATTTAATTCTTTTCATTAAGTTCGGGCATTTTAAATTTTTGCATCGCCAATTTTTTATCTATATTTCTCATTTCTGATATTATATACGTATCCATCGTATAATATTAATTCTTTATTATTTTTGACATTATTATGTGAATTTTTGAGCTATCGATGAGAAGGTATAAAAATTGATTTTTGGGGATGAAAAAAATCAAATCCGTAAATTCGCCATTTTTTTGTGAATTTACGGATAGCCGATACCATTAGTAATTCTTCAATTCAAAGCGTTTTTTTTTACGAAAAGTTGTTTTTACGTTAGTTTTTTTAAAAATACAAATTATTATATGATTTATGTGTTATTCAAAAAATGTGAATTTTATTTAAAATTTTGGACCCCTTACAGTGATGAAAAATAAAAAATTAAATATTTTATAAAAAGCAGATGTAGTGGGAAAAATATTAGAAAAAATCTAAATTTGTCTATAATACTAGGAAGTTCAATATCATAAATCGTTAAATTGAATATATAACAGTATTCACGATTTGAGGGCTTTAAACAAAACAGATAAAACTACTTAAAAGATATAACTTGAGTAATTTTTCTGAATCAAAATATAATGATTATATATGCTTATTTAAGAGAAAAAAAATATTAGACTGAGAAATAAATCTGTTGTGATCGTAACACAGGTAATTAAAAAAATTAATTATCTTATAATAAAGAGAAGTTCTATTGAAAATATTGTTACTGATTATTACATTAAAGAATTTATTTGAGGGAAAAAATATATTATGTTAAACTACATGGTGATCAACCCGGCGCAAATATTTTAAAGCGGAGGATTTAAAAAGGAAATTTCAAGATAAATTGGTGTTTTATACAACAAGGATATTTTTAAAATCGATGACACCAGACTTGGGTCTTGTCTGTTATCAAGGCTACTTTTTAAAAAAAAAGTAGCCTTGATAACAGACAAAAGCACTTTTTAAATTTTAAAATTTTAAATTAATTTATTAAAAATTTTAAATATCCCATGTCGATCCATGTTTTGAAATCTACTGATAAAATTTTCTCGAATATCGAATACAC
>SDVU01000844.1:0-10116 GCA_016256075.1 Dictyocoela muelleri | reverse complement strand
GTATATTAAAAACGAATTCCGGGGGCCTTCTTTATCAGAAGATTTCATGCTTCTTTCAATATACTTTCATTACCCCTCCTCAATTCTTTTGAGTGGCACAAACCGTTGTAGAACCAAATCCGCATACCCTTTGTGAAGTAATGTACTCTTATCCGTAACAGTAACAGCCCAAATAGGTTCTCGGACAGATTTTTCACGAATTTATTTGAAAAAAAATCTAACTTTGTCACATTGACCTGCACTATAACATCAAACCGCAAAATTTTATTCTATTTTCCTCACAATATTGTTTTATTTTCTATCTTATTGAAAATTATAATTTATGTTTTTTTTGCTTATTTTCGTAAAACTAACTTTATTTTATTTTATTTATTATCTCATTTTCTGAAAGATAATATAGAATAGCCAGGCATTTTCTAGTATCTATTCTCATATTTTCAAAAATGATCTTTTTAATATAGAGATAGTTGTCTGATATTTCTCACATCGATAATTCAGACACTTCAAAGTATTTCCTGATCTGCATTCTTTGTATTTTCCTAAAAACATGTTTACATCACATGTAGTGCAAACCATAATACCATAAATTATTTTTTTTCTTGAAGAAAGTCGATTATTTATTCTCTATTAGACGCATAAAAAAAATTTAATATGTCTTGAATCACATGGGCGATATATATATATATTATCATATGAACATTATCCTCCCCCCTGTGGGGATAATTTTCACATGATCTAAGGCTTTAATACTGCTTTATAATTAATTTTTATTTTTTTATTTGCCTTTTTTATATTTTATGTAATAAATTTTTTATATATGTACTAAAATTTCCACCCAGAGGGAAAAATTTTTTACAGGTAAAAAAAATGTTTTTTTTTTGAAATTGAAATGAAATCTTTTAAATTAATTAATAAAAAATTCACAAGCATTGGATCTTTAAAATAAATTAAAAAAAGGAAATTAAATTAAAAACAAAGATTAAAATTAAGCAGAGAGAGTTTTTTATTAAAAAAAATTATTTTACTAATAATAAGTTCGATTTTTTGAAAATATCTTAAATTTATTAAAAATAATCAATAAAAATGCTTTAATGCATCTTCATAATTAATTTTTATATTTATTCTCCTTTTTTTTATTTTATTAAATATTTTTTTTTTCGATTTATTATTAGGGGCAATTATGTACAGCTATGATCAGGGTATTTCGGTACAGATCTCAATTTTTTTATATGGGGAGAAAATTTTAGTACAGCTATGACCGGAATGAAATTTTAGTACAGATAATTTTAATGCATATATTAATGTATGACTCTGTAAGTGGTGTTTGATAAAATTATTAATTTTAAAATTAAATTTATTATTAAAAACTTTTTAATATAAATTTCTGGAATTACTCTTAATATTACTTTAAACATCATTTAAATACTTTGTAGTTTTAATTTTACATTAATTTTTGTAAAAGGTAGACGGGTAAAGCTCTTTATTAATATTTTACCTCTAAACCCCATTCCCTTTTTTGTATTTCGGATTTTAAATAAGATCAAAAGCTTCTACAGTCAATTAGTGTATTATGAAAATTGTGTAATGTGAACACTGTCTATATTGAACGGCGAGAAAAATTTCTACCATTAAATAAAAAAAATAGTTTTTTTTTATAAAATGGCCTTTTTGTATTATGAACAATTAAATGTCGAAAATTTGATAATAGACATAGCTAGAATTTTATCAAAAAAATTATAAATAAAAATTAGCATTTCTTTATTATAGGTAAAAATGATAAAAAGAAAAATAATGGATTATCGTCATCAGAATAAAATAAAGAGTTTCTAAGAAAATAGAAAGAAATAAAATAACAATCAACATTTTTTTAAATTTTATTGGTCTTACAGGGGTTTTCATAATAAATTCACACTTTTTCAATCAAAAATCACACATTATATTTTTTTTATTTTTTTTAGATGGCCAGATAGCTCAGTGTTTAACACTCTTGGATCTAAAAATTAAGTATCGTGGTTCGAATCCCACTGACGTCACTATTTAATAAATAACGAGTGAATGACATTAAGCGGTCAAAAAAACTATAGAAATATACTAGTAATTACACTTTTACCAGTGTGGTATAACTGATTAAGACTTGGTCTAATATGACAATGAAGCAGAAGTGACTCTCCTAGGCGTCGGGGAGAGTGCGGCGACGCATCTAGGCAAAAATTTGTGAAAATAAAAGTTAATGAAAAAGCAAATAATTACCTGTATCCTGCTGAATCATTGATAAAACAAAAATCGCGTATACAGCTGGGCTTCTGGGTAGCTTATGAAGTGACGTATTTTTGGAACACCAGGAACAAAAGGTATTAAGACTATGGTTGGAGACAACTATCTGGGTTGGCAGCTATGAATGTTGTCACCATGTAATATATATATATATATATATATATATATTTTTACAATAATTTTTCGGTACTACCCCGGTCCTGACCCTGAAATTTTTTCTTTGAAAAAAGGAACTAAATAATATTCTATACATATTTCATCACGGAAAAAAGAATTTGAAAGTATTTTTTTATAATAATAATTTTTTAATACATAAATAGAAATTTCGCTCATCGCAATTTCTATTTATGTATTAAAAAATTCTTATTATAAAAAAAATACTTTCAAATTTTTTTTCCGAGATGAAATATGTATAGATCTTATTTAGTTTCTATTTTCCCAACTAATTTTCAGTTTGGTCCGGGTAATAGTTCAACATCTATTTAAAAAAAATAAAGGTTGCACTTATGCAATTTAGAACCAAAAAAATGAATGACAATGTTGCTGGTTGATATGATAAATAACAATGAATACATAATCGAATTATTTAAAGTATAGGGAATCATTTCAAAATCTAAAAATGTTTAAAATGTAAGAAAAATTTTAATGAACAAAAAAGTAAATCTGAAAGGCTTGGAACAGTTTGTTACTATAATTATTGAAAGAAATACATTAGTATTTAGCATGATTCAGAGTTTTTCGCCTCAAAATTCGATAAAAATAATTTACTCAAATTCACCTATTATTTCTCAACTCGCGTACATTTTCCTCTTTCACATGTTCTTTTAAATTGTGAATTATCTGAAAATTCTACATTACCTTATTGATGTTACTTTGAAGAAAAATAAAGAATTTCATTGTAAATAATCCATCAAAAATATGTGGTCCTTTTAAAGGATTCAAATTTATGAAAGCCATTAGACCAAAATCAAATATGGTAAAGGTAGAAAGTGTGAAGCAATATGGATATTTGGAGCCATAGATGTAAAAGCTATTATTTTAACTAGAAAAGGTTAAATATAGAGACACTGCGACATTAATTTTAATAATTATAAAATAAATCGGAAAATATTCATAAATTATATCTGATCAGTGATGCGCATACAATTAATTGCAAGAAAAGGGTTATTATAGGGATACAGTATGTCATAAGAATTTTTTTGATTTAATTTCAAAAGCCAATACACAAAAAATTGAAAATTTGTGGATGCATTTAAAGAAGATAAAACATTTGGCCTATAGTATTAATATTGAATCTATTGAAGATCATCTAGATGTTTTTATGTTTCTTTAGAATTATAAAAATATCTTATTAGCATATTTTATCGCAATTTTTTTTTAGTAAAAACTTTTTTAATAAATATTTGTAATTTTTTTAAATAGATGTTGAATTATTACTCGGTCTTGACCCTAAAAATTTTTATTTGGAAAATAAAGAAACTAAATAATATTCTATACAAATTTCAGCACGGAAAAAAAGAATATGAATGTTTTTTGTTATAATAATTTTTTAATACATAAATGGTAATTTCGCCAAACGAAATTCCCATTTATGAACTAAAAAATTATTATTATAATAAAATATTTTTTTATTCTTTTTTTTCGTGATGAAATATGTATAGAATATTATTTAGTTTCTTTTTTCCAAAGAAAAATTTTTAGGATCAGGACTTGGTAGCATCAATTTTTCAATCAAAATTGACATTTTATCAATCGAAATTCACACTTTAAAACAAAATCAAAAAAATATTAACCATCTAGTATAATTTTATTATATAAACACCTTGCCAGAAATTTAAGCATACGAAGATAATAATTTTAGGACTGAACTCCTATTAATTCATTTAAAGACCCGCTTATTCGGTCAAAATATTCTGATGCGTATTTACAATTAGATCTTCGACCTAAATATTTCCATTGAGAAAAAATGGTTTTAATTGGTTTTAATTGGATTTAATAACGGGGAATAAGGTTGAGAATATAAAATTGAATGCTGTTTATTTTCAACCAAATTCGTAATTAGACTTGACTTATGGAATGATACATTATACTTTAAAAACTGCATTTTTCACATTAATAGCCCTTTAAATATCAAATAATTCGATTAAGATAATTTAAAAAGATGATTAATTGTATACAGTAAATTTCATTTTCTGATAAATTACGCTATTTCTACTCATTGTAGCACATAGTGATATATTTCTCGTTTTAGAACTTTTTACGACAGCACTGGCTCGATTCATCTTTGAGATTTCTCTCTAATTCTTCTTATCGATACATTAAATTCGGCTTAATCTAAAAAAATAATGTTTTGGTCATCATTCCGAGCTAAGTTCTCATAAAAAATTTTAGAATTTAAAGCTTTAATAATTAGCATGTCAACATTTCTACATGCAGGTATTAATTCGAGTCCATATAAAGAATAATCAAAATTTTTAATCAACTAATTATAGTATGAATAGAAACATTGATGTTATAATCTCTTAGAATATTGTCTTTGATTTTTCGTAAACTCAGGGGGGCATATTGTTTCAATAGTTCCTGATTTAAAGATTACTATCCCCATTTAGAAAATATTTAATCGGATAATACCTCGTTTTTCGGTACTTATTTTACCCGACTCTCTAAACATTTAAATTATTTTTAGAATAGTAGTACGATTACAATTTAACATACGTGCTTTTTCAGTTATTTTAGATCTTTCAAATAAAATTTAATGGCTAGCTTTGTTTTTCTTGTTCAATTGCATCCCCATAACGGTTTCTGGTTCCCGGATACTTTGTCCCCCCCTCGACAAAAAAAATAAAAATAACCCTTATGGTCGTGAAAAAAATAAAATCATTAATTTTAAAATTTTTTAATTGTAAATTAATTAATTAGCAATTTTATTTAAAATTAATACATTATCAATTTTATAAAAATTAATTAATTCATAATAAATTGTATAAAATCAATCAAATAATCATCATAAAAAACTCTTCTAATCATATACATTTTAATTATTTCATTAAGAACGATGTTAAAACTTATATACACACTAACACAATATAAACAAATTAGTGTGGTTTAAAAATAGGATTGCTTAAAAACCACAATATAACAAAATATTAAAAAACTTTTTTAGGTATATGATTAAAAGAGTTTTTTTTGGTGATTATTTGATTGATTTGACACAATTTATTATGAAATAATTAATTTTTATAAAATTGATAATGAATTAATTTTAAATAAAATTGATAATCAATTATTTTAAATTAAAAAATTTTTTAAATTAATAATTTTATTTTTTTTGTCGTGACCATAAGGGTTATTATTATTTTTTTTGTTTGTAGGGGAAAATATACGCGAACATAGTTTATAAGGTATGAATTTGTATTAAAACAGTAAATTTTGATTTGAAAAATATCATAGAATAAAAAAATTATAAAGTGTGAATTCCGATTGAAAAAAATGTGAATTTTGATTGAAAAATTTTTCTGAAAAAAATTAAAAAAATATAAAGTGTGAATTTTGATTGATAAAGTGAAATTGATATGGAAAACCCTGTTTGGCTTTTTTAATGAACTGGGGAAACCTCATTAGTGGACAATTAATTAAAAAGTCTATAAAAAAATTAAAACTATAATTTATACAAACCGCAGAACTCGAAATACTTATTTTAGACTGTATTGGAGATATTAGCAAAAGAATTATTTCATTTAATACATAAATAAATAAATATAGCAAATAATTTTCCGGTAAATTAGAAATAAAAATTTAAAATGAGTTCCCCCAATTTTCGTGGCCACATTTGAGGGTGTATCTTTCTTTCAACAAATACTTTTTGGTTAACATAAAAAAATTTAATAATGTACAATTTTTTAGAATTTTTAATTTTTAATGATTAAAAAGATACTCAATAAATTTTTCAAATATTTTTTAATTTTAATTTCTATTTAGCTTAAATAAATTTAAATAAGGCTTAACATATTTATTACTCCTATATATTTTCGGTATAAACTCTTTTAAAGCGGCCCAGGTACCCTCTATTGTGTTTGTATGCACACCATTTTCCCTATTAACAAAAGTTACATGATGTTTAACAGTATAATGCGACTATACAATAGTATTCAAGCTTATGTATCTGCGCCACATATCAGTAAATATGATTAATTCGAAATAACTCGATTTTTTATAATGTTTAAAAGCATACTAGAATTTCTATTTTCAACTATTTCTAGTAAAAAAATTTCTCTCATTGCTTTTCCCCACACCTCCTAGTATACAAACCCCATCAACCCCTCGTCCTCGATTGTACTTTCTTTTTTAAAAAATTTTGGTTCATCAATCTCCACTATAACGCATTCCCCGCAAATTTACAAAGAGTGGTTCAATATTAAAGAAATAATAGAATCTATCTCCTTTTTATCTTTCTAATCGAATAAATCGAAATATTAGTGAAATGTGGATCTGTTTTGTATTACATCCATTGAAATAAATAAATATAATCGCAAGTATGCTATTCCAATCCATATTAGAAATAAAAAATGGTTTAACAGATAATACAAATTGCGAATAATTACAGCCTCTTTTTCTACATCTTAATCATTTGAACGAGAAGTGTCTAAACGTAATTTGGATAAACACAACTTACAAATGCCTCTTCTTTCTTTAATATAATCATTTTTTTCAAATTGACTTTTAAAATCATTTAATGTAACTATTTTCTTCATGAGGATCTATGGGTATTTGTATAAAAAAAGATACACCCAAAAATGCGGCCACCAAAGGTTTTAAAGGCCTTTTAAATAATTATATGTTTAAAAATGTTCGTTATTAAAAGTTCAATATTATAAAAAAAATTGCTAAGGAGACAATTCTTTTCGACCTCGAAATTTTAAACATTCAAATGGTATTCAAAAAAAATCTCGGAAAACGATGACACAGATGTTTACACCGTTTTGTTGTGATTGATATTTAAAGACTGAAAAAGAGCCCAATCATTCCTTTATAATGAAAGTGTCAATGAAAAGTTCACTAAATAGAGACTGCTTTCTATTTTACGTTATTAAAGATTAACAAAAGTAAAGCCTATTTTGATGATTGGTAAGTTTTCCTAGCTGTTTTAAAAAATATATATTAGAATAACCTACCGTAATTACAAATACAATATTAAAGTTCTATTCTAATTTTACCTTTTTTTTAAATTTTTTCGGGATGATATTTATAGAAAATATTAAAACAAAATAAAAATATATTTTTGTTATTGCACAATGATATATTTAATTCGATCGATTATGTGATTAAAAATGTTAATTTACTCTATTTTATTTCTCATAATACTTCATTCATAGATATATTTAAAAAGTGTATAATTATAGCTTTAAAAATGAGCCTCGTCAAAATCTCTTAAATTTGGCTATTCGTTAAATTTAAGGGACATTTCCCATTATAAGCCGATTAAAAAATTTTATGCCGATTAAAAAAGAATATGCCGATTAAAAAAAATATATAGATTAAAAAAATATAAAGATTAAAAAAGCTGGGTAATAAAAGTTTGAAAAAACTTTTTATTCACTTGGATTATTTAGTCAGCATTTCAATAAGATGTGGAAGTGTTAAAACAAGTGGATTTATGAAATTCACTTTTAAAGGCATATTCATAAAGATTGCCATTTAAGGATTCATTTGAAGTTCAATTTTAGGTTTTAAATTTTCTTTTAGTATGTCCCTAACAGTATTCATTGGTTTTAGTGTATATTAGAGTCATCGATATTTAAAAATTTTAAACTCTGGTTTACAGTCAAACGAGTGAAGTTCGGAATAACTGAGTCTATTATAAACGGCCAAACAATCTCTAATATATTTGTCTCTGCTTGTACTTTTTCTATAATCAAAGGAAAAACTGTATCCGCTCTTCTATAATGTAAAATTGTAAATGAACACAATTTAAATATCTTTTAACCATTTATAATACTCATCCTGTGGTCTGATTCTCCCTCGTTTGTACTTTCTTCACAAAAAATAAAGACTCGTCTATTTCAAATATCTTCCTATTTTCTTTTATATCTAGTCATTAAATAACGCAGGTGTTATTGATCAAATTATTGACATTATTTCTCTTACATTTTAAAACAATCAGTACCCGTGTTTTTTTCAATAACTTATATTATATCCAGCATCATTTTGTAAATTTTTGTTGCAGAAATGTGTCATTGCGTCAAATTTTTTAATCATTTAAGATTCTAAACATTTAAAAACAGTATTTTCTCAACAAGATTGCTTTTTTTCTACAACAACAATACCGAGTATAGCCATCATAGATTGTTTTTTATTTAATTAAACCCATTAGAATATTACGCTCACAGAGGCAATTATTTATTATAATTCTAAATTCTAAAAAATATTATAGCCTTTAGAGAAGAGTATTAAGTTTAAAAGAAGAGTATAAAAACTCTTTAAACTTTTTTTGGATTATTTAATTCACAGATTTCAATAGTTCTACTAATTCTTTTATCTTTTATGCTCGATTCATAAAAATGTATTTTATATTTTTCAATCGTTATATGTTTTTTAATCGGCATATATATTTTTTTTCGACATATATTTTTTACCGGAATATAATTTTTTTTATCGGCACATAATTTTTTTATCGGCTTTAAATGGTAAATGTCCAATTTAAGATGATTTCAAAATAAGATAAAAAATTAGTATTTATTATTTATTATACAAAAATATTTATACACGGAGTGATTTTCCGATTTAAATAATTCATTGCTTTGATAAAGGAAATGTAATTGTTATAAACGCGTAAAATTACCAATACTCTTATATTAAATGAGAGGTTTATAAAATTTTGAAAATGAAAGACGGCATCTTATCCACTATTTTTTAAGCATAACAGTCAGCCCAAGTTCGGACCATTGTGCCGAAACGTGAGATTTTCAGCCCGCATTTTATTTTTACAACAAATCAAAAGAGAAAAGAAAAAAAAATCACGAGAATCAATAAAATAAAAAAATGATAAAACATTTAATTTTTTTATTTTATTTAAAAATATTAAAAGGTTTAAATAGAGTAAAATAAATGCACAAAATGCAAAAAAAAATAGATATAAAAATAAATAAACAGATTTTATATGAAAAAATGAGAAAAAATTCCATTAATTAATCTTTTTACCAATAATGTTGTAATTGTCATAAAAATTTAATTTCCCTTTTTTAATATATTTTACAATTTTTGTCTTTAGAAATTCTTTTTGATATTTTTTACATTTTTTCTGTAAAGTATTAAAATTTCCAAATATTTTTTCTGTCATTTTAAAATCTACCTTCATTGTTTACATAATAATTCCTTGTCCAATGTATAAATAGAAGTGTATTTCTCATGTTAAAGTTTATTTAACGATCTCAATATCGGTAGAGTTATGTTATCTACAGTTTCGCATGTGGCGAAATGGGTAATTTCGCCAGGAAATATATCCGTCATTTTTTCAGAAAATATTGGATTATTTTAAAATAAAAAAATGTTATGCCTAATTTTATAATCACTAAATTTTCAATGAAATACCGATTTTAGTGCTTTTTGATAATTTATTCTTTCATTTCAATAAAATTTACACTGCATATAAAAAAATTATTCTCTTTTGATAAATCAGAATATAAATTTGAAACAAATTTTTCTTTTTTGTTTAAACTATGGCATTCCGAAAAAATGCCATTGGCATTTTTTCGGATGAAGGGAGTGGCATTTTTTCCGCAAAAATGCCACAAAAATTAATGAATAAAATATAATAATAAATTAATTAATTTGACATAAATAATA
>SDVU01000843.1:0-10128 GCA_016256075.1 Dictyocoela muelleri | reverse complement strand
TTAAATGTTTGTAACTCGCCTTCTATAAATTCAACGTTCATGTAGGGGTAATATATTTTTTTTTATTTTTAGCATTGAGGGAAAATCTTGGACTAGGTCACGCTGGGGGGAAAATTTTGGACTAGCTCCATTTTTACCATATTAGTCAATATTTTTTCCTTATATTGCATATTTTTTCTACAAGATTATAAATTTGCTTAATTTTTATAACTAAAAAGCACATAAAATTTTTTATTAATAAAAAAACTATTTATATTGTTTATTTTTTTATATTCTTGGTGTTCTGGTTCAATGGCACATAATATATATTGTGGCTACACTTACCCGGGTTTAACTCCCACTAAGGCCATTTTTAATTATTTATTAAAAATCTCGCGCGCTGCGCGCGCGACATAATATGTTAAAAATAAAAATATTGATAAATAACAAATAAAATATAATATATAAATAATATATTATCAATATATAAATATATCAATATATAAATATATTATTTATTATTATAAATATATTAATATATAAGTAAATTGATATATTAATATTTATATATTGACAATATATATATTGATATATTTATATTGATGATATGTTTATTATTAATATATTAATAGAAAAAATTAAATACGTAACGAGTGGATTCGAATGCGGTCACGCCTCCTGCACGGTCGCGCGCTACGCGCTCGACATTTATTAAATGTGCTCAGAGTTGCTGTATCGAGAACCGCATATCCATTTATGCGAGTGTTGACCGCTTTAACTACTCGAATTGTGAAATAAATTATGGTTAGAATTTTTTTCATAAATCCTAAATATTTAAAAAATCAAGTTTTTAATCACATTTTAATAATTTGATAGGTTCTTCGGCATTTCTAATATTTTTTTAAAAAACAGACCCATGGAAAATGAACGATCTCAATCTACTGTAAGTCAAGATATTTCATACATTGCAAATGGCGGAGAATTGAATGATGAAGAATTGAATTCCGGAGAATTGAATAACGAAAAATATCGCAAGATCGTTTTAAAAATAATATGGATTTTTAGGTATATTTTTGATCTCGTAATGGAATACAAAATAAATTTAAAAGAAGATAAGGATATAAAAAAGTTACCTGAAATTATTCTATAAAAATTTAGATACTTCGAATATGCTTTTCATTGCTGTAAAGGTACAGATACTGCATCTTGCCTCGCCGCACTGGAAATGAGGTCGGCACTCCATTTTTTTTGGACAGCTTTTGTGAAAATAACAAGGAATTAAGACAAAAATTAGAATATCTCGATACTTATTTAGACATTCTGACCGAAGAGTGGCCTGAATATGTCGATTACTATTTTAAAGCTGAGAAAATGATGAATGATCCGGAAGATTGCGTAGATTATAAACATCACGCTGTGGGTGAAATGATTCTAAATATAAGAGGAATTCCAGATAGTCATTATTGGTGGCCCGAATTTTGCAAGAAAAAGAGATAAACACTTATTTGCTGCCTTTTTTCCTTTTTTTTAATTTATTGTTATATTTCTTGCTTATAGAAAGTTAAAGATATTTATAAAAATGACGATACCATAAAATTTTTTACAAATACTGTACCGTATTAAAAACGAATGTATTTTTAATCACTTTCCAGTTATCTTTATTAAAAAATTGAATATATCGCTGAAGATAAAGATTTTAGAAAACATTTTTTATATTATTTAAAAGGAATGTTATTAAAAAATTTATTTCTCCCTAAATTATAATAAAATTTCTGTATAATGATGTTTTTTTACATAATTTTAATTTAAAAGGAAATTAACAGTTACTGTATGTAATGTTGATTTTCAGAAATATAAAATTCTATACAATAAATTTTAAAATTCTAACTTTAAAGCCCTTATATCTATTTAAAAAGATCTTTTTTCACTGTTACCCTGATTATTTAGCAATTTTCTTATCTAGTGCGGTATTTCATATTTACATTTAGTTCGATTAAATTATTCTCTGTAGTGAGAAGATAAAAGCAAGGTGGTTTATTTGTATTCTATTTAACATAATTAGGGCCCGGAAAAATATTCTGTTTTTTTTTAATATCCGGTCAATATCCGGGTTTTTTGCTTCAAAATATTCGGTTTTTCTCCTAAAATATCCGGTTTTTTCTTCAAAATATTCAGTTTTTGCCCTAAATTACCCGTTTTTTAGCAAAATATTAAAGGTTTCCACTAAAATATCAAAACTTTTACAAAATATTTGTAAATTTTTTATTTTGAAGTTACAAATAAATTAAGAAAATTTTGCGATAATTATAAATTCGTAAATTTAAAAAACTTAATTTTTATTGTAATATAAAGAAGGCAACATTTTTTGAGTATCAACTGACATGCTTCTCCTTAAATTATATAAAACGCTCTTTATTTTGCTAAAACTTCTTTCTACGTCAAAGGTTGTAAGTGGAACGTAAAAAAATTTATTTTCTTCGCTACTAATAATTTATTCCAGCTTAAAAAATTTAAATTTGGATTCTTACCGATCAGATATTTATTTTTTTTCTTTAACACAGTGTTACCTAGTTCTTTATCAACATTCTTTAAAATTTCTATTTGCTGGATACTAGTTAAGTCTTTTTTTTCTAGTTCGGTGATTGAATTCACACAAAAAGGATGCTTTTTGATGTCTTTAAATTCAGAAATTAATAATTTTTTATTCAAAAGCTTCCAAGATAGACATATATTTCGAATTGGTTGTGGCTATGCGTTTTAAAAAATTGAGTACTTATTATAATTGTCGCAAATATATGACATAAATCTTACCATGCTCCCCATCTAGTTATTATAAGAAAATTAGATAGAGATATATCAGTCGATAGTTCAAAAATATATTGATTTACTTTGTTTTTTACTAAAATACGTTTCAGTTCAGCACTTATGAAGTAGGATTTGGGAGATATTTCGCGCGATTTTTCACATATCCTAAGCAGCATATGGGCTACACATGTAACGTGCTTATGCTTTGAAAAAATGTTTTTCAAAACCTTGCCTACTTTTACGGCATAAGGGGCACCGTCGACAATAGCAGACGAAACCTATCGAAATTTATATTTTCGCCATAAATATCACCATTAAATTAATTATATCCTGGGGGTATCGTCTCATTATTTGGTTTTAACAACTCCACAGTGCGAACTAAATATTTTTTCCCTCGTTCTTACTTACTACAGATTCCACACATTATATTGAGAATATGCCTTTCGTATGCATCAGTTGTTTCATCAAATATGAGAAATATGTTTTTATCTTTTAGTATAGCAAATAGTTTTTTTGAATATAGGTGTCAATATTTTACCATAGTAGGATTAATCATGGATAGCATTGTTTGTATATTTTTCTAGAAATGATTTTAGAACGGGTGATTGTAACTTGTACAGAGGTATATTCGAAACAACAAATGCTTTAATTAATTTTGTGTCAAAGGTAAAATTTTTCTAGCCAGTGACATCTTTTATTCAATTTTTGTTAGTCAATAAAACGGGATACATACTTCTTATGAGATGAAGTGTTTATGTGCATTTTACAAGTTATTATTCCTTCGCTTGGGAAATAACTGATTTTGTAGCAGGGCCCGCATATTAGCTCATTCCGGATAATTTTAAACGCGTCATTTTCAACAATAAACCCTTTAAGGCTTTATAGAAGTTTAGCGTTTTTATTTTGAGGGGTAAAAAAACTGGATAAAAATATCCGGTTTTTTGGAAAATATCCGGATTTGTCAAAAATATCCGGACAAAATATTTTTTTCGGGTCCTAAAAATAATGCTTTTATAATAATGTATCTAAGTTTAGAAATATTTTCCCGATGATTTTTTATAACATTGACTTTTGTCATAGCAGATACTCGTTTTACAGGTCTAAGATAAAAAAAGAGCATCGTCTATTTTATTTTTCTTACAAGACTATAAAAAATATCTAAATAATTAATAAAAAGTTTGTTTATGAAATTTTTTTAATATTTATTTGAAGAATTTTAGTTAACTTTGAGCAAAGTCTTTATTCTAGATCAATATTTATCTAACAGTTCCCCCGAACATTTATCTATATTTTATAAATTATTTTTTTAACATTAGATTTATTTTTGGTTTGCAATCTGTGTATTTATTAATTTAAAAATAATATTTTTTAGAATTCCGAGTATATATTTATATTACATGCTGACAACATCTAAAGCTGCCAACCCAGAGAGTTAACTACAGCCTTTTTCTTTGATCTTTGGTTCCTGGTAATCCAATAATACGTCACTTCTAAGCCCCCCCAGTGCCCAGCTTTATACGCGATTTTCGTTTTATCAATGACTGAGTAGGATACAGGTAATTAGTGGCTTTTTTCCGAATTTTTATTTTTTGTTGCTTTTTGGCGAAATGCATTGTATTACCATCCCCGCACCTAGGAGAGTTCCTTCTACTTTATTGTCCTATTAGACCACGTCTTAATCAGCTATACTACACTGGAACAACTGTATATTATCTATAATTATTATGATATTGACCGCTTCATGTTAATCTCAATTTTTTATTAAAGTGATGTCGGCGGGATTAGAACCAGATACTTAAATGTTATATTTAAGAGTGTTAATCACTGTGATATCTGGCCCCAAAAATTCCTTATATTTAAATTTTTATTTTTTACATTCACCATATTTTCTTTTATTTGTAATCTTTATATATATTACATATTGACAACATCCATACCTGCCAACTCGGTGAGTTATCTCCTACCGTGATCTTTAGACCTTTGGTTCTTGGTGTTCCGATAATACATCGCCTCTATGCCACCCAGAAGCCAGGCTATTTACGTGATTTTCGTTTTATCAATGACACAGCAGGATACAGGTAATTAGTGGCCTTTTCATGAATTTGTTTTTTCACTACTTATTTGACAAGTTGTGTTTGAAATATTTAGTACTCTTTATTTTACTGTGAACCAATAACAAAATTGCCTTTATAACAGCATTGGCTCTCGTGTCTAAACACTAATTGTGTTTATGACACCCTTTTCTCTTTGGTCTTATATGTTTCAATTTATTCATTTAAACATTTCATTTATCATAACTGTTGTATAAATAGTAGTTTCCACATTAAAATTAATATTGCTTTTAAAGTGAATAATTAAAATGCAATTAACACTTTGTTAATTACATTTTAATTAATCACTTAAAGCTATAAAAAGATTGTCATCCTTACATTTGTGATGTTAATAAAATAGATTACAACAATAACAAGGATTTTAATGATGTTATCTTAATTATTTCCATTAGGATAGTGCGAGGATGTCCTGAGGAGTTTCTGGCAACGATGAAGTCAAGAGTATTATTAATAGGCTTTCCGAAAAAATGCCCTGAGGCATTTTTTCGGATTAAATTTGGTGCATTTTTCCGAAAAAATGCCCCAACTTTTTTATAAAATAATTAAAAGATTAAAATTTTAAAATTTATGAAAATTTTTTTTATTAAATATAAATATTGATAATTTCATTTCTTCGAAAAATTCAATTCATTAATAAAAATAGTAATTGAAAACTATTGTTCTTATTAACTCTCTTGAATCTTTTGAGGGGTTTATTTTGCCAGATTTTTTAATTATTCATGATTAAAGTATTACGCCTTTCTTCTTTTTTCAAAATATCAATAACCCTTCCTTGTTCAGAGTCATTTTTTCAAATTTAGAATTTAAAAGGCGGTGATATGTTTCACACGTGTTAGTTGTGGTAGGTATTGAATTCAATATTCTATAATTAAGTGACCAAAATTTAATATTTTTGTGGATATTTTGGCAGTGTTAATAATAAAATTTTTGTTAAAAAATTCATAAATCTGCAAATATGCTTCATCATTCTCTACCATTTTTTCTAATTTAATAAACTCTTGTTCAACAAAATTTATAGAAACATAGGATAATATTATTAAATACTTTATAAATTTTTTAAAATCATTATCTGTTTTACAGAGTATTTCACTATTAAATGGAATGATTTCACTATTAAATGGAATGATTTGAAATTAAATAGAAAAATTTCAATATTAAATGGAAAGATTTCACTATTAAATGGAAAGATTTCACTATTAAATGGAAAGATTTAAAATTGAAATTTTTCAATAATTTAATTATTTTATTAAGTTAAAAAAAACAAATCAATTAAAATAATTTATTCATTAATTGCCCTATTCAATTCATCCCACATATTTTTGTATAAATTAAGAAATGTCTGTTGGTGACTCTGATTAAATTCATAAATTGCCTTGATTATATATGTTTTCAATGTTTCCCGATCATTAGCTACTGGCCTTCTAGATGAAACTTTGCTTTTAAGAATAGAAAATACATTTTATATTGGGTTAAAATCAGTATATATTCAGCGAAATATTTCAAAGGAACCTCATTTTCATCAAGAGTCTCTTTTACTTGCCTTGTATGATGAATAGATGCATTGTCCCATATTATCAAAGTATCATTAGTAATATTTCTCTTCGTTACACATCCTTGAATAAAATTACAAAACATTTCACTTTTGAATAATCCATCGACTAATTTGTAATCAATTATCCCACTTGTAGATAAAATGGCGCAAAGTGAAATATTTCTTCTTCTTGAATGCGAGACTGAAATAACAGCATCTGTGTTTTTTATTGAATAACCATAATTATTCGAAATGTAAGGATTGAATCCCGACTCATCAAAAAATAACAACTGATTATTTCTCATGTTCATTAGTTCGGCTGCATATAAAGCCCATTTTTGCATATGAGGCTCTTCAAATGTGACTAACCTTTTCTTTTTAATCTTTTTCGTGTAAGGCCAGTACTCTTTACTACCCTGCTTATCTTACTTTTTGAATATACAGTGTTAGAATCTAATAATTTTTTGCACCTACTTGTGTAAGTGCAATATATCTCGCAATATTTCTCTTATATTGACCTTTTATAAAGAAAAATCTTTGTATTTAGGTCTTTTTTATTTATAGAATGGAAGAAAGTAGGTTCATCAACAGAAGTTTCAATAAATTTCTTTATTTCATATATTCTAGATACAGATAATTCTGTATTTACCGCTAAATCTTACATGTTTATATGTGATAGCATCTTTTTTTATTTGATTAAAACTTTTTTCTGTTAGCTTTTTATATTTTTTTTTTGTATTGTGATACATGAAGGGTATATTTTTAAAAATTATTTAATTATTGAAAAATTTCAATTTTTTATTATTTTCATTCAATATTGAAATCTTTCCATTTAATATTAAAATCTATCCATCTAATAGTGAAATCTTTCCATTTAATAGTGAAATCTTTCCATTTAATAGCGGAATACACTGTATATATATTTCTAATTATAATTTGGGTACTTTGCCGAGTGGTTAACAGAATTTGTATCAATTTGACATATCTGGGTTCGAGTCTCGTTGATTCAAAATAAAAAAATATTAAAAAAATTAAAAATAAATATACAAAAGAAAATAAAAATATAAAAATATAAATTCAAAAACTTATGGTTATGGGGCAGTTCGCGAACTGTGTGATCACGAAATATTTTTCTAATACGTGTTTTATATTGCCTTTTTAATTTTTTTATCTTTTATTTTATCAATAAAATAGTATTTATTATAATATGTTTTGATGTAAATATCAGTTTAATCAAAATAAAAGTTTTTATCGCTATAGTTTTTTAATTTCCTCCTATTTCGACTTATAATCATTTAAATATTCCAAATATGCTGGATGATAAACCCCGTGATCTATTTATTTCAATTTGTACTTTTTAAGTTTTTATTAATAAAATAATTAGTTTTTGATTTTTTTTGACAATTATCAGATAAATATTCTTTTGATATAGTGTAAATTGTGTTTTGCGTATTAAATGTTCTGGAGCTTGTGTGTAATTAAAACAAAAATTGGGGTGTACAAATTTTTTTTAAAAAACCTCTTTAGAAAAAAAATAAAAAACGCTCTTTTTAAGATTAATTAATTAAAATATCAAATACTCTTTTTAAAATTAATTAAAATTAATTTAATTAAAATATCGAATGCTCTTTCCTTTTCATTATTATTTTTTAGCATGAATCTAAGCAGATATAAAGATACCAATTTTTTTGTTATTTTCCTAAAAGAAATTCCTTTATTTATACCTGACCAACAACCTTCAATATTGTTTATATGAACCCCTTTTAATAATTTAAAATTCCACACTATGATTCACTCTGAAATGGCAGAAAAATGCTGGTCTAAATTACTATTACTCGCAACCATCAAAATAAATGATCGAGTCATGATGAACGTGTGGGCTTAAGAAATAAATGAGGGGCTCTGAGTTTCGATGTGAACATTTTTTCAGAATTATTCTTCTTGAATCCGTTCTTTCCACCACTCCAATTATCCAAACTCTATCAACTACATGCCCTCTCTCATACTTCTCTTTTCCAAAGTGGGACTAATCGACCTCTACAATAATACTTTCTCACCCTATTTGTCTTACCCGTTGATCATAATTATCAATTATAATTATTTTTATATATTTTTTTCAAAAAACAGTAAATTTGATATCTCGATATTTCTAGCCATTTCTCTATCTCCATTATATTAGACCCTAGAATCCAATATTTTAGTATGAGTAAGATTTGGCAGTTTTTTTCAAAATTGTTAGTAAAAAGAGAGGACAAAAACAGATAATATATTTTCACACAAGTCTGTCATGTACATACCTCCTTAAAAATCTTTTTAGACTTCCATGTTAATTTAGAAGAACAAAATACACATCCTTTTGCAATTAATTTCCTGATTATTGAATTAAGTTTTGCTTCTACAAATTTGATGGCTTCACTCATGAGTGTCAAGTCGGGTTTTTTGCAAGAAAATGTACTCCTCCATTTTGCTTTCAATATTCGCACATCCACCAAACGGTTTTTTTTAACATTAATGGGGGGTTATTATATGAGAAAAATATGTTTATTTTAGCAATTTAGATGTAACATATAAACTTTTAGATCTCTTTGTGAATGAATTTTTGTTATATTAAGAATTGACAAATATAATATTTTTTTCAGCATAGACGATCCTACTAATCTACTTAACTTATATTTAACTACTATATCTTTTGGTTTATACAAAATTTTATTTAAGTGAGTTTTTTTTTCATCTAATTTTTTTAACGTTATTTTTTTACGTATTATTGATTTAAATATTTACAAAATAAAATTATAATAAACCTTTGAATTTAGTATAAAAATTGAAACATGGGTTTTATTTTCTTATCCAATCACATATATTATAAATTTTAAGTATTAAGTATAAAATGGCAAATTTTTACACAAATGTAAAAATACCAAAAATGCCAAAAATAAAAAAAATTCAAAAAAGGTTAAATAAAATTTTTAAAAACATAAAATTCAGATGAAATTTGCAAAGGGAGTAAATATATATTTTAGAGTTAACCTCGTATAATCTTCCTAAATATGATTGTGAAATTTCTCTGCGCACTTATTTTATGCTTTTAAATTTTAATTTCACAGAATTCAATAGCAATTCGATATTTTGTCTGTAGATGCGGTAATAGGATTCTTAAACAACTCAAAATATAATAAAAAGCTCAATATTCACAACCCTCGTTCATTATTCCGTATCCATTACACTCTACAGAATCAATTATTATTCATTTTTCACAGATTTTGCTTATTATAGGCAAAAATATGCACATCTCATATCTGGAACTACTTTTTAAAAAACATTTGACTGGTTTAAAGCTGGTATTTCATTTTTCGATGCCAATATATGTCGTCTATGTTTTATAATACGATGATAGTTAGGTTTATGAGAAAAAGACTTTCATCAATCGGACAAACTATACCTCTTTCGCCTAATTTTACCGTGTGAAGACAAAAAATGTATATTTGCTACTGAATAGCAAAAAAATCCGGCGCTTATTCAAAATTTGGAAATTTTTTAAAAATTTTGATTTTTTTAAAAATTACCAGATTTTGAATATAAGGTATAATAGCCTTTATGAAAATAAGCATAAAATATTTGAACGTATAAATTTTTATAAAACAAAATATAGCAGTAAATTTTTTGTATCATAATATGAATTTTTTGATCAAGAGAAGCCATGTT
>SDVU01000842.1:0-10147 GCA_016256075.1 Dictyocoela muelleri | reverse complement strand
AATATAATTATCTATAATTTTTATCATCAAACTAATTTATTAAAAAAATAGTTATATTGATTATAATTTATTATTTTAGGTTCTGTAGTCCAGTGGTACAGATAATAATTGCTAGGCAATTTTAGCTGGTTCGAGCCTCGTTGTGACACTTTTCTTTAATAAAAAAAGTGGTTAATGACGCGAGTGGCGCGCTGCGCGCCACATATTATTTGCTCAAATTCAGAGATAAGAGGATCAGCTGGACAGACCACCATACCCAAATTTTTAATAAAATGGTCGATCAAATAAAGGAAAAAACAGATCCCTCATCACCCAGATTTAAAGATACCATTCACACTGAAAACAGATGTTTCGGAAAAGGGAATCAAAGCTGTACTCTTGCAAAATGATAATATTGTTGTGCTATACAGCAAAAAGTACAACAAACAAGAAAATAATTACTCCATAGGTCAAAAAGGAAATGCTTGGTATCACAAAGCCATATCTCACTTCAAACCACTTTTTACCTTCGGCAACAATCATGACAGATAATAAAAATCTAACATTTCTCGGTGACTTATCAAAAAGAATAAATAGATGGAAACTTATTCTCGAAGAATATGATTATAACATAGTGCATGTCGATGGAAATAATAAAGAAGCTGATGCACTTTCCAGATCCCTCAAAATTTCTACTTTTAAATCAATTTCATCATATAAACTACCCAAATTCCCCTATAATGAAATCAAAAATCTTGGAGAAAAATTTTTAAAGAATAAGAATGATGATAAAGATCTGAAGAACCTTCTAAGGAAATTACATGAACAATTATCGCCTCCAGGAATCATTCGATTTCAAAAATTAATTGAAAGATACAGAAATTTGAGTTTCCTTAGAAAAATTATCAAAAGCATATCAAGTGAATATCAAATTTGTAACAAGGAGAAAGATAGTCCCCAAAAATTTGGTTGGGTAACACATGAATTCAAGGTAAAAAATAAAAAAGAATGTATTGCTATTGACATAAAAGGCTCTATAAAATGGAGTCACTTCCAATCAAAAATTAGAAAGGAGTATTTAAACATTTTAGTGATGATAGATTTATTTACAAGGTATACTGAAATAACAATACTTTTCGAAACAGATGTAATGTCGATAATTGATGCAATCAAAATGTCATGGTTCGATAAACATACACCACCAAAAAAAACTTCTTACAGACAATGGAAGACAGTTTATTTCTTCCAAGTTTAAAGAATTTTTATTGGAAAACAAAATACAACAACTTTTAACGGCCCCAAACAATCCTACGGGGAATTAAATTGTAGAACGTATGAACAAAGAAATTGGAATTTCATTGAGAATATCAAGGCATAAATCTCTAAAATCTTTGCTTCATAATGCATGGACAAGGATCAATTTAAAAATTAACATATCTACAGGATATAGCCCATTTGAATTGTTTTTTTAACAAACCTTTATTTGAAAATAGTAATATTTCTATTAAAATTGATAAAAGCGATATTCTTTAAAAAATGATAATATCATCTATGAAGTACAATAAAAAGATATCTGAAATGAGGAAAAACATTGGTTATAATGCAAACGATATCGTATTTGTGCGTAATTTTAATCCAGATAAAGTTACTAGTCGCTGGAATGGTCCATACAAAGTGGTTCGAATATCAGGCGGAGGAAATAATGGGCGCAAGTCAAGAACTGGGGATTTTTTTTTATTTTTTTGATTTTGTGCTTAAAAATTTAATTAAACAAAAAAATTTAATAACAAAAATTAATAATTTATAAGGGTGTATGTAAATTTTTTTTTAATTTAAATACTAAAAATTGATTTTAATTTATTAATAATATTTTTATCAACTTTTTAAATGCTTTAGAAATTTCAAGGACGTTTCGTTTTCTTATATAAGTTTTTTTTAAATAAAATTCATAAACGGAATCTTCCATCCTAGAAACTAAAATACCCCTCCTTATTTTGTATTCTACCTTAAAATGAGACCACAAATTTTCTATAAGATTTTTATTATAGCCTTCACTATTCACAAATCCTTCAGTATGCGGCACTACTATATGTTCCGAATTAAAATCTCTAATTGCACTCGGATATGAAGGATATCCGTGTAATAATGATACTTCCTTCTACGAAAAACTCACGAAGAAGGCTTAGAATTGTGTGGCTTTGGCGATTTGGAACAATTTTTAAGAATATTTTCTTTTCTCCAGTTTCCTCTATTCCGCCTACTAACCATTGTATTCCATCAACATCGTCTAATTCGTTTGATGGGTTTGTGATTATTTCTCCTCGATAAATTGCAGTTTCATCTATCTGAATTTTCCTGTCTACTCCGCCTATTTTTTCAAATAAATCATATTTTTTTACTTTGAAGCAATTTATAATCTTTTTTCTCAGGCGTATTATGCTTTTCTTGGATAATAATAGACAATTTCTTTTTGAAACATATCAAAATTCCTTATGAAACAGTATATCACACGAACAATATGTTTTTTGGTCTTTAGTTCTTTTAAATTTACTTTCACCCAGTAAAATTGTCTTTTTTTAACAACTTGGACAATAAAAGAAAAAGATATTTGTTTTCGAAACATCTTTTCTTAGCTTTAATATTCCATCATTGCATGAAACGCAGGTTTTATTTAATGAATGATGTTTAATTCAATCAGAAAATCTACACTTTTTTCAATCGATGTGAAAAATCCATCGTATAAATTAATTTTTTGATTTATTTCCATGGAGAAAAATTTAAAAAATACCTTAAGTCAAGAACAAGGGGTTTTTTAATTTTTTCAATTTTTTAATATTTTTTAATATTTTTAATTTTTTTAATTTTTTAAAATTTTTGAAATTTTTAATAAATTAAAAAATTCCGTGTTTTTGACTTGTGACGCTATTTCTCTCTAAAAAAATATTTTTTTATAGTTAGTACATGTTTTATTCTTCTCTTCCAGGCATGAAAACCATGGTTACTCTTATATTGTCGTAAAAACATGAATTTTTGCATTTCGAACAAAATATTAATTGTCCAAATAATTATTTTCAAAAAGATAATAGGTTCTTAACCATTTTCTGGACTACATTATTTTAAAAAATGTAGCCCAGAAAATGGAGAAGGGAAAAAAACTGAATTATAAAAACGAGCTGTTATTTAGTCTATAAATATGCAAAGATGAACTATTTAAGTTTAAAATCTTAAAAGAAGAGTCTGTCTGTACATGTAGATGTGTTTCGAGACTTAAAATTTATAAATAAGTTGGTGATGATTGTCTCGTCATAAGATGTTCAAAAAAAGATTACCCAAAAATACTATCTACAAAGAAAATATATAACCATTAAATATCTTTATTTTCCTTATTTTTTTTTGATTCTTTGTAAATTAGATTACAGTCAAATTAAAATAATTTACTTCTAGGCGAATAATACAATAACGAGTTGCAAAAAAAACTTAGGTGTATTTTTGAGATATTTAACAGAATATTTTAGTTGGCGGTGCCGTCAGAGTTTTTGAAGTTGACGAGACTGTACACTGTAGAAGGGGAATATTATAAAACCCCTAATCTAGAGATTATAATGTTAAAGACACAGTTTGGATACTTGAAAAAATAGATCCTTCAGGAAAAAAATATTTTTTTGTAAAGACGCATGAGAATATAAAATTTGAAACAATAAAAAAAGTTTTGAATGGTGTGATAGGTGTTTATTCTATACTAAATAGTGATGGTTATCCAATCTACCCGGGATTTGCATCTAATATAAGTTTTACTCACAAGATTGTCAATCATTCAGAAGTTTTTTTGGTCCTCCAACGCGTTAGCCCCCCCTTCCCTTTAAAAATAAAAATCGCTGTACAGAAGAGATAAGACCATGTTTCTTATTTGAAATAAGACCGTCATAAAAAGTTACACCTCTATCATGCCTTTTTAAATTTTTCTAAACAATTTATAGATATTTACTAAATTTGGTGCTTCACACCAAATTTAGTAAATATCTATTAATTGTTTAAAAAAATTTAAAAAGGCATGATAGAGGTGTAACTTTTATTACGGTCTTATTTCTAATAAGAAACATGGTCTTATCTCTTCTGTACAGCGATTTTTATTTTTAAAGGGGGGGGGGTGGCTAACCCGGGAAAACAACTTAAGCAAAGTTAAAAAAATATTTTTTACCCCTATGTTAAAACGTTTTAATAGGGCTTAGGATCACGAGTTTTTCAATTTTATTTCAAATAATCAAAATATAATCGAATTATTGCAAGCTTTGGAGGTTATACCTCTTAATAAAGCATGTGTTAAATACCATATAAATATGGTAATAAAAGAAAGCAAGCAATACATAATCAAACATGCATGGAGATGTTTAAGATGTAAAATATTTTATAATCTCTTAGATGATAGTTCAATTGCCGGAAAAAATTTCTTCTTTTGTATTCCCGAAATTTGCTTTTTATTTTTTTAACAAAAATCACTTTACAGCAGATTATGTCATGCACAACTGTGATATTGGCGAAAAAAAATATGCAACTATAATTTCCTTATTTAGAAAAAAAATAACAAATTTTATAAATCAAAACAAAAGGCAGTTAGGCGGGTTTAAAGAAAGTCCAAATTGATGAAACTTATTGGGTTAAAAGGAAGTATGGTATAGGTGATATTGGAAAATCTATCTGGGTATGGGGTGCAGTTGAATTTAAGACTGGTTATTGTTATTGTGAAGTGGTGAAAATAGAAAAATAGAAACTTTAGTGCCTATAATTAATCGGGAAATTAAAAAAAAAATCGTACGTTGTATCTGATAGATGGGTTTCCTATAATAATATACAAGGTATGTATCGGGACACGTTGAATCATAAATACAATTTTGTCCAGCCCGAAACAAAAGCTAATACACAAATGATCGAAAATTTATGGCTACATTTGAAAAAAATCAAACATTATAGCTATGGTATTAAGTTAGATACATTGACCGATCATTTAAACGTTTTTATGTTTTTCAGAAATCATAAAGATATTGAATTTTCAGAATTTCTTATTATTTTATTAAAGAAATAGTTATTTTTATTTTTTTTATTTTTTTTAACTTTGCTTAAGTTGTTTTCCCGGGTTAGCCACTCCTTTAAAAATAAAAATCGCTGTACAGAAGAGATGAGACTATGTTTCTTATTTTAAATAAGACCGTCATAAAAAGTTAACCTCTATCATGTTTTATATTTCTCTTTGAAGCTTTATTTTGCAGTTTACTAAATTTGGTGATTCGCACCAAATTTTATAAACTGCAAAATAAAGCTTCATAGAAAAATATAAAACATGATAGAGATGTAACCTTTTATGACGGTCTTATTTCAAATAAAAAACATGGTCTCATCTCTTCTGTACAGCGATTTTTATTTTTAAAGGGGGAGCTATCCCGTTGGAGAACCGTTTTTTTGTTCTACTACCTTCCTATGACCCAAATTTTTTTTAAGGAGAAGTCAATGTAAATATTTTACATAAATTACGCGATAAACACAATTATGAATGTATTTTAAAGTATTCTAATATTATATATAAAAATGATAATACTTAAAAATACATTCATATTCGTTTTTTAAAACACAATTTTAGTCTTAGTAACATATTTAGATTGACTTCTTTAAATAAATTTTGGATCATAGAAAGGTAGTAGTACCGGTTTTTTTGAATCAAGAAGGTTTACACACTAATAATATTGAGAATTTATGGTCATACATGAAATCAGAAATGCATAAACAACATGGGGTAAAACGAGTCGATATCGATATATAACTTAAAGAATTCATGTTTAGACGTAGTTACATTGATGAATCTTCTGAAGAGTCAATACAAGAGGTTTTTTATGAACTTATTAAAATTATTTTAAACTAAAAATTTTAATCTTTTTCAAAAAATGCTAAATTTACTACAAATATAGAATTTAAAAGTCCACTTAAAATATCGATGTAGCCCAGTAGATGGTGAAGCACCAAATAATGTATTAGTTCAATGTCTGTCATTTTTTGATTATTTCTTGAGATTAAATAGGTTTTATCATGGAGGTATGTAAAATTATTTTTTTACCTCGCCCGAAATTTCACCAGGGGAAATAAAAGGAAACATTAAAAGTTTTAATAAACTTTTATTATGAAAAAAATATTTAATAAATTTACCTTGGAAAATAATCATTTTTGATTCTTCAACGGTTTTAAGACCCCTCAGATTTTATGTAATTATTAGTAAGAGCATTGACAAGGTTTCTTATTTCAATTTAACTAAAAATCGCGATATATATATATATAATTGATATACTTCTATCTTCTCATACTTTTTATTTTCAAAAAAATGTTGTAAAACCCATTTTTCGAAAATGAAAAGTATAATAATATAGAATGTTAATTTATTAGCGATTCGTCCCTTATTTTTAATAAGAAACATACTCTATCATCTTTCCAATTATGACTTGCAAATATGAGGGGTTTATAAGCCGTTTTAGAAGCCATTTTTTAAAAATTTATTAATAATTTTAATTTAATAAAAAAATACAAAATAAATGATTAAAATTTTTTTTTTGATTTAAAATAAGCGGCCATGGCCTTTAAATATGTTATACCTGGATATTACTAATAGGGTTTTATTTGATAATCATCTTATCATCACACGAAATCCAACCTTTTTATTAAGATACATTTTAATTAACTTATTTTCAGTGTAAACATGTTGTTTTTTTAGTTCTATGCCAAATTCTAGAAAGCTTAAGTGTGATTGGATGAAATTATTATTGAGAGATCTATGCCATCCTACTAAACAGTTGTTCATTAGAGGTATATTATTATGGATTCTATTCGCGTCGACCAAAAACTTACAGAAAAAATATTATCAGGTCTATTATCTAAAATATTTTTATTTCACTGCCATAAATCATACAAATAATTCCCTTATATGATATTTATATCACCAAAAAATTTCCGAACTTTCGAAATATTTATCTAACTTAGCTATTTCTTTTTTATATAATTAGCGCAACGAAAACTAATGCAATGATCATACGAAAATTTTCTCTGAAAGTAGCATTGGTATTATATAGAGTTATGAAATGATGTTTTTGTATTTTTTTTTTGAAGTATTTGCAAAAATGAAAAAAATCCATTAATTTAACTTTTCAAAAATGTTCCAGTTAGTGCCGAAAAAGCTGCCATTTCAAAATATATAACGATGAATTTTGGCATCCTCAAAATATTTTTTTAAGAATATTAAAACATTCTATATATGCTGTTTTTAAACTGTTTTGCCTTAAAATATACAAAATAGAAAAAAAAACTCTTATTAATAACCCTATTATGGTATATAATTGGGCGAATCTGCGTAGACATGATTTAACTAGACCGGCGCAATACCAAACATAAATTTATCTGAATATGATAAATTCTGAGATGTGCTAAAAATAAGAATTCTATTAATAATCCTTTACCCTGGATCATATACTAAAAATTCTTCATTTGCATATTGTTTGTAATCATTCGGAATAGCATTAGGTGAAACTACACATTTCTCTTTTTTTCTATATCTTATTTTGGTGTCATTCAAGCTTTTAAATTTAGGTAAATAATTTACTACAGACGACGGCATATTACCAAGTTCTCCAAAAAAATATACCTCTTGGTCCTTTGCAAGTATTTAAAGATCTATATTGCTTTAACTCCCGAAAAATTCCGCCTCATTCTTTTCTAAATTCATATCATGTTGGTGTGTATTTTTTTATTTAACAACTTCATTTTTCAATTTTTTACCCTTTACATTTTCTATCCTTACAACTTCGGTTGATGATCTAGAATATTCCCAATGTATGTTGTATGCATAACCTCTATATAAAAAAACTTGCAATTTCTCGACATCTGTTTTGTTCACTTTTTTTATGATTCATGTAATACAGGGTAAAATTTTGTGGATAAAAATTGAGGATAAAATTTTGACAAAAATGTGAAAACTCATCCAATGGGGCGAGTTTTCGCGAGCCACATAACCCCAATCCCGTCATAAATTGATGAAACTTAGCTTGAATTAAACCTCATACAGTTTACCAAGTTAATTATGATGATTACACCTATCACAATATTATTCAGAAAATAATAAAATATACTTTTTAGCAAATTTTTAATACCCCTCTTGTCTGTAACCTTCATTCAATACAATCCTACAAAAGAATAAAAAAATTAAAATTAATTAACTAAAATTTAAAATTGATATAAAAAAAAATGAAATTGATTTATTTACCTAATAACTTAAAAATTGATTCAAAAATTTCATCAGATTTTATCATCTTTAAAACCATTTGAGGCTCTAAATTGAATAGCTTTTCTAAATAAAAATTTTCATTACACTCATTATTATTCAATCGTATGTAATAAAAATTTAAACTTAAAATCGAATATAAACCCAAATAACTCATTCTCATATTTAGAAATTTAAAAAAATCAAAAATATAGCCAATTCTTATTTCTAAAATTCTTTTAGCAAGCTCAATTTTATTTTTTTCTAATTTTGGCATATCCTTTAATAAAAATACTATTTTTTCTATAACAAACCTGCAAATATATAAACCTATATAAATATTTCTGTTTTTTAAACTATATTTATGAAAATTGCAGTAATAAACATACATCGCTATTTTTACTTCTGGGAATAAACGATCTAAAATATAATTTTCTGTAATTTTCAGGACAAACTTAATTATCTCCTTTTCAATTTCAAAGACCATAAGCTTTTCATTGTAATTCAATTCGTTTTCAAATGTATATGACTCATTTTTTATAGTTTCTAGTATATCATCAGTAAATGATTTATATTGATTTAAAGACCTGAAAAAATGATCATTTATATGCGTATTTGACATGTTTTCAATAAAATAAATATACGCTTTTTTATATAAATACGAAAAATAATTATTAAGTTGAAATTTAGCATGAATTTGAACCTGATAATCATAATTATTCTCAAGGTTTCTAATAATTCTGTAAATATTGAATTTAATGTCATCAGAGTAAAAAAAGGGGGTTTCATTTTCTGAATCAATGTCCGTATTTGTTGTTTTGCATTTTAATTCATCTTCAATCTTTGATAAAACCTCGCTTATTTTTATTTCAAGAAAATTCGGATCAATTTCTTTTAATTCTCTATTAATCAGTGTCATGAATATGTTTACTATCTTATCTGAATTTTGATTTATAATACCTGAAAATGGGTTATTTATTTTTTGAAAACTTTGATTGACTGAATATAAATCAGGATTCATACACGTAGAAGGGTGTTGATAAAAATCATACATAGACGGATTAGTTGAAATATTATTTGTATTGTTCTTGGAACTGGTTTCTATATTTTCGAAAAAACATTCTTGTCCCTCAAATAAATTTTTGTTGTAATTTTCTAGTTGGTTGTAAAAATTGCTACTGTCAAAATTTTGATCAAAACCAAACATTCTAGTTGAATAGTTCGTTTCTGAAGAAAGATTTAGTTCCGGTGTTAACAAACCATCTCTGTGTTTATCTAAATTTTGAGGTATATCGGAAATATTTATTATTTGATTACCTAAATTTTGATTGACCTGATCAGGATTTGACATATATCTAGCTGTTGTATATTGATTTGTTGAAAATTCTTGAATTCGGTTATTATTTAAACCTGTTTCATAAGTTAAAAATGAATTAAAAGGTGAAATAGTATTTAAACAACACTTTTCAGCTTCTAAATTATAATTTTCCGGTGATATTTGTTTTATTGATTCAAAATTTGGGTTAAAATCATTGTCAATGATAAATTCGGGACTTTCTTCATTTGAATATTTTTGTAATGATAATAAATTGGGAATGTATCCGTGATTTCTGTGCATTTGATCATTTTTATAAATTATTTGATCGTCAAGCTCATCAGAATTATAATCCTCATTAAAATTATTAAATGGTGTTTTATCATTGATAGAAGCAAAAATAAAAATAAATGATTGTATCATGATCAGTGTGGGTAATTTATATTTTAATTTTTTATAGTTTTTTTGATCAAATTATCATTATTTATCAAATTATCATTATTTATCAAATTATCATTATTTATCAAATTATCATTATTTATCAAATTATCATTATTTATCAA
>SDVU01000841.1:0-10158 GCA_016256075.1 Dictyocoela muelleri | reverse complement strand
GAACCAAAGGTCATAAGACTATGGTTGGAGACAACTCTCCGGGTTGGCAGCTATGGATGTTGTCAGTATGTAATATAATATATAATAGTTAGATACCTTACAATAAAACTTGAAAAAAAATCATCAATTTTAGAAAAAAACCAAAAAAAATAAAAAAAAAATCAATTAAAAAAATAATTAAAACTAAAATTTAAATAAAATTACAATGTTTCTAAAATAATTGAAATGAATTATAGGACGAGAAGTTTTTTTTGGAAATATATTTTCGGAAATGTTTATAATACAATCACCATTTATCATGTTCTCTCTTTACTTCATGTTCTTTACGCATAAAAGCTCAAGATGCTACTATAATCATTCTATATTATTAGTGTGAACCGTCTGAACCTATGAAACATTACTTTAGATATCTACTTTGTGTTACAGACATAAATATCAGCTACGCTATGATAAGAAGGATTTAAATCTGTTCGAAACCTGATTACAACACCTAGTTTCTTAATTTATGGCTCTACAAGATTCTACATGGCGATTTTCTGCCGTTTTATACGAATTTTTATTTAGCTACTAAATCGATAACTCCAAAAATCTAAAGTATTTGTTTGCAGTTTTTTATTGCAGTTGGACACTTTATTATACGTCTTATGCATAAAACAGTTCTGTCTACCTGATCAATTATAACCAAAACACATGGAAAAATAGGCCTCAAGTATCAATAAAAATCATAAATGTTTTTTATTTATTTAATTGGAGAAATTGTAACATTTATAAACAATAATATTTTTTTATTAGCTTATAATTTTAATAATTAAGTTAAAGATATATTAGATGTATCAATTCTGTAATCTATAAGTCTCTGCTCTTTATTGCATTATATCTACGGCGCGATGTAACACCAAATCTACATAAAATAGTTTTTTTTATCATTCCTAGTAAATATCTTCATAAATAGATAAATTTCCACAGTTAATGCATTACTTATTGACAATTTTTGTTTTATTTTCCAAAAAACAATATTTTAAGTTTATAAATATCTGCAGAATTTCATAAATAATTCTTAATTTCATGGGGTTGAAAATTAAAATTATTTATAAATTAAGAATTTATATTTTTATTTAATTGTGAAACATTTTTTTCATTTTAAAAATGTTTTAAATTCTAGAAAAGACCCGTATTTTTTCTTTATAAAAAACAAATAAATTAGTTTTAATTGATATTTTTCTTGCGTTTTTATTAATTCGTCAAAATTAATCTATAATATCTATAATATATATATATATTTTCAGGCGAGTTTCGGTACTTGCCAGTGAAGAGGTATCGAAATATCGCTTTCATCGATTTTTCTTCAGCCTTTTTTTGTTATTTACTTTATTCTTACACTCTATGTAGCGTTAATTTATTTAAAAAGAATGAAATATTGAATAAAATCGAAAATATAAAAAACAAAACAAGTCACATGTGAGATGAGGTCCTAAAACAGAAAGGGTCATAAAAAAGAACTTTAAATATATTTTTTAATTTACCTTTAAATGATTTATTATTCTTTAAACAGTATGAATAAGATAAAAACTTTTTTTTTGATTACTATATTCTTAACGTAAAAAAAATCTAATCTTTACTATATTATTTGTTGATTTATATGCAATAATGCTAATTAATATTTGTATGATAGCATAATTGCATCGGAGATAACAAAAATTATATAAATATTGCGTGTCATACAGTGATTTTTTATATTTCTTTTATCTTTCGATCATTTTAATTAAACACCTTTCATCATATAGGCGTTTAACAAACTAAAAAAAGGTATTTATTATTCACTTCAAATGAACCAGCAGTGAGCAATGAAATCACAGTCTGTCGTTTATATAGCACGAAGAGGTTTCAGTTTTTTTAATAATAAAAATATTTGACATTACAGTTTCAGATAGTATTTAACTTCGTATTTATAATATTAGATATTCAGTCAGTAGAACGTGGACTACGATGAATATAATTTTTTTATTTCTTTTGCTTTCCGAACGAAAACAAGATTTTACAAGATTTTATTTTCTATAAATTTATACCTTCATGCTGAAATTTAATATATATATCCCGCGCGCAAAGCTAAACATTCCGCACGGTGAGACTTTCGAATATTTTAATTCTAATATTTTTTTATTTTTTTATTTTATTTTTATTTTTATTTAGATTTTTATTAATATGTGAATTTTATTAAATTTTTAGCATTTGATGCTTTGAGGTTCAAACCCTCAACAGAATAGCTAATCTATAATCGTACTACCATTTGTCAAAACCGCATATTTATATAACATTTAATTAAATAATTATTACAATTTTAAGAATGAAAACTTTCATATTCACGTTAATCTTACATATTGTAAATATAAGTATTTACAAATATTTTGCGAATTATAATTTTTATTGATTATGAAAAAGAATACCGATATTGTATAAAAATTTTTCGGCCAAATTTATATAACTTTTTTTATGCAAAAAAACTCAAAAAAAAATGCAAAATTTTTAATTGATAAATATAAATATTATTTTTTACTATTTTGAAGAATAAGAACAAATTCATTTGGATAGATAACCGATGAATCGAAACTCTATTTTACTAAAATTTAAAATAATATAAAGATTAAAAAAAATAAAATATAATAAAAATCATATATAGAAAATCAATAAATAAATGCATTAAAATAAGAAAGATATTGCAGTGTGAAAAGATATTGCGATCGCGGGAACGTAAAAATCTATTTATGATTTCTTAACGGCTCATAGAATCATATTTAAGATATTTATGATCATGGAATAAATAAATGTATTATTCTTTTGAGAAATATATATAAAATTGAATAAAGTCTTTTTACTTATAAAAGAATATATTTAGTTGTTCAAAGCGAGTTTACCGAGAAATACTACTAATAAATATTATCGGCCTACAAATCGTTTTTATTCTTTATCAAATACTGGTTGGGCAGCGTTTCGCCACTTGGTGGCGAAACGCTGCTTTTTTGACACAAAAAAAATAAATCATTTTCAACAAAACTTTTATTTTATAAAAAAATCAAAAAAAGCTATTAAATTATAATTCTTTCAAATTTAATGAAAACCCAATAGCTTTTAAAAAATCAAGATCACAATAATCATTATACTTCAAAAAAATATTTTTTTCATTTTTTATAACTTTTATCTTATCATATGTTTTCTCATAAATCATATCAATAAACATCTTACTCATCTTATTTTTAACAATTGCATGTTGGTTTCTTAATAGATTTCCAATTTCGTAAATGCTCGGATTTTCTTTGATAAATGTTTGAATTTAGTGATCGATTCCAGCTTTCTAATGCATTGTTTGTTTTATTTAAATCTTTCAAAACTCTTTCATGAACAGATTAAAACTTATATGAATGAATAGAAATATCAGTATTTTTCTTTAAAATATATTTATTTTCATATGTATTTTTAAAATATTCACAGAAATCGGTATTTTATGGATTTCACTTTTATTTTTGATAAAAATATCCAATTTATCATATTCAATGGTAGTTTTTCAAAAGGCACAAATGCATCGCAATAATCATTCTGAAAACCTCTCTTGTATGAGAATTCTTTCTATATTGCGAAAAATATCCCATCTGCTGAATTTTACGGAATAATAGTTGAGTAAAATGAAAAAAGCTACCGTACAAACAAGAATTAGAAAACACTTCATTTAAAGCAAGCAAGTCTGCCATTTCAAAATCAATAGTAATTTTATATGTTTTTTCACTCGATATTTTCGATTTTAAAAATTTAAATGCGTTTATATACGAAGTTTTGATCTTATTTTTCATGAAAATATACACCAAAGGAAAATTATATCCATTCACCTCAGCCATTATAACATAGATTTGCGAAAAATTTCAGGGGGCATGATCTGAAAGTCCCATCACAATACCAAACGGAGGATTTATTGAGATAGTTCAGATGAGTTTCTGTTGTAAAAATAAGAATTCTTTCTGTATCTTCGAGACCGCTATCAAACTGTAAAAATAGATCGTTGCTATATGTATATTTAATATTTTCCGATATATCACCAGAAACAATTACAAAATTCATTCTTTTTCTGAATTCGGTAATTTTATCATTTAAATTTAAATTTTTAGAAATTCTTTAATAATCAGTGGAGATCCAATTTTCATTTCAGATATAACAATATTAATCGGTTTTTCGTTTGTTTTGATTGATCTTTTATACATATTATTTCGCAAATTTAAAGCTTCGTTTTTATTATAATTCTTATTACATTTATCGTGATCAATATATTTAATAATAACATAATTAAAATCAGTATATATAAAACCTTTGCATTTTCGATCAACACATCGCCAAGCCTTTTTGTCTAAAAGCTTTTTGTGTAGATGATATGCAAATCCTTGGTATAATAATTTATCTTTTCCTCTCTTTGTCAAAATTATTTTTATTTCATCGTGATTCATGAGGGTTAATGATTTTTTTGTGGTAGAAAAAAATCAAACAAGCAGCGTTTCGACACTTAGTGGCGAAACGCTGCTTAGCCGCGTCAACTCACCATAAGTAGAGTTAATGTTGAATCTTTTCTATTTTTTGTGTTAGACCTTTTGAGTATCATGTTTAAATATTTACTTAACTACTAAGCGACACATAAGTCGGATATATTTGCGATTTTAGTTTTATCAATGTCGGCATATACAGTTGTAAAAAGTCATTTCATATATTTTGATTTTCTTTACTCATTTCGAGATGTGTTTCCACACTCATCACCACACCTAAAGGTGCCTCTGATGCCTTATTAATATATTAGACCAAGTTTTATCTAACTATAACTCACCGTATATACTGTATTTTAACACTATAGCAGTTCTATATTTATTGCCCGTCTAATTTAAACTTTAATTATATAATAAATCTAGGACTCCGAGTTTGGTACCAATGCTTTAATTTTAAACTCAAATCGGTTAACCAATGACCTTCTAGGGATAATTATATATTAATAATAACCCTTAACCAAAAAAAACTCCATTTGGAATTGGTGCATTTTATAAAATCCCGAGTTGACACCACCCCGATTTTATTTTTAAAAAAATTTGTACAATAATATGAACTACCACCGTATTCTACAAACTCAATACTTAGTAGCAGAGAAAAAAGTCCTTACTTATTTTTTCTTTAAATGATTATCATCAAAGTAGTAAAAAAGATAAATATAAATCCAAACTGTGGCAGATTTTTTGAGATTTTCTGTAAAGATAATAATTAGAAATACAAAATACTTCTCCACACCGAAATACATTTTTATCTAAAGGTAATTGCCTTGCAAGATTTTTAGTTTTATTAACATAATTATTTATTTTATTCAAGAAGAAAAAGAATTCGATAGGAGAGAAGATCTGAATAGCAATAAAAATAATGTATTTTTTACATTTATTTCAATAAGTTTAATAAAATATTGCTAAAATTGGAAGGGAAACTTGTTACTCAAATCAAATATGACGATAATTAAGGCTTTTACATAGAAAAAAAAGGAATTTTTTAAGAACAACTTATTGAAGATAAACTTTGAAAATATGCAGAAGGCGAAAATGTAGGTCTATTCTTTCTGAATGAGACGTATTTAATTATTCTGAATAATTTTCTTTTAAAAAACAGGAATTTATCTGTAGATTTTCTGATTTTTTGCAAATTAAGACACGGATTATTGAACTTTTTTGGCCGAAATATTGGATTCGTTGATGAAACATTCAAACTGAACGCACCGATCTTCAATGCAATAAGAATTTAAAATAAAATTGGAAAAAAACGGACAAATTGTATTATGGATGACACAGTCTGCGAAGTTTATATCCTACGTTTTGGACTGAAATGACCAATATTTTGTTGTATTATCTGTCTTTTTACCTAGTGGAATGTGGTTCTAGCGCAGTAAATAAAATAATAACTAAAGTAAAAAATAAAATGAAAATATGTTTGATAAGTGACGTGAGAATGAAACATAGAAACTTTATGATTAAAATTGAGGAAAGTGTAAAAAACTTCCAAACCAAAGATCACATTGAATTTATTTTTTATATATTTATCAAATTCGGGTTATTTATTATTCTTCTAAAATCTAATTGAGGCTTACACATTATATTGCAGATCTACATATTCTGTTTTTAACATCCATATTCTTACTATTATTTTTACACGAATATTAAGATATATATAAAGTTTTAAACAGTTTTTCTGTCAAGAAGCGCGTTTTTTTAATAAAATGTTCAAAAGTGGGCGATAATTAAAAAAGTTGTGGAACATTGATCTTATATGTTTATATTTTTCTATAGAATTTGGAAATAATCTAATATTTCGCGAATACGAATATTCCTAGATGTTTAAATGATAGTGATAAAAATCTAATAATATGAAATTGATAAAATAATTTTAATAAACCCTAATTATACTTTATTATATAGAATTAATAGTAAAATGGAAATCATACATTCGGCTATCTACTAATCTGTATGATAGGTTTAAAATTTCAACATAAATGAACAATAAAAAGAGATTATTTTTTTGTACATAAACCGTGTCGACTAATTTATAAATTTTACATTATAAATGTATATAGATCGTAGTAAATTTACTTAAATCTTCAAATTAAATTACAAAAAAATCTATAAATTGGATGTGTTATATATTTTACTTAAAAGTCTTATTTTTTTGACAAAAAAGTCTAATAATAGTCCGTTTCATTCGCCTAAAAATTATTGTTTATAAGGTTTTGCAAGTATTGAGGACCCTCTTTGTAATTAGTGAGAGCCCTCTTCTGAGTTAATGAGACCTCTATTTGCAATTAGTGAGAAATCTATTTGCAATTAGTAAGAAATCTCTTATCGTTTAGTGAGAGCCCTCTTTTCAGTTAGTGAGAGCCATTTTTCAAAATATTATTTTTTTTACGAAATAATATTACACCCCCCCTAACTTGCCCAGAAAATAAAAAGGAAATGTAACAAAACGCCTTGAGATGTTGGGTAGATAAAGGTTTGAACAGGTCATTATTTATCTGAAATTTAAGTAAAAGTTTTATTTATTTATTTCTTATAAATATAATTATTGATATTAGGATATTTAAATAATCTTACAATTAAATTTTGAGAAATTTTTTTTTCAATAAAATTTATAAATTTACAAAAAACTTATTTTATTTGAAATATTTTTTATAAAAAATATTTTTTTGACAAAAGTTTTCTCATAAATTAATTGTAGGATTGTTAAAACTCTAATGTTAATATTTGTATTTATAAAAATAAAAAAACTTTCACAAAAATTTCAGATAAATAATGATCTGGCCAAAGCTTTATCTACCCAACACCACATATTCCTGCAAACCGCTTTAAATACCGATTGATCTACCATTATATATCCCTTTTGATGCATAATTTAATTTGTTCAAAATTAGTTTTAGGAAAATTCAAATTATTATAATTCGATTTTATGACTAAAAAAATGATACTTAGTACCCCAAATGACCAATAATTAGGCCCCCAAAAAATAATATAAAAATCATAAAAATATGTTTTTGAGATGATATCGACGTGATATTAGCGGAAATCGAGTCTATGGGAAAAAAACTTTTTGATATTTCTATTTTAAGAAAAGACCTTTTACAGGGTATCTCACTAATAAATGGAAAGATCTCAATAAGTAATGGAAACATTTCACTAAACTGAAGAGACTTCAATAATTAATGGAAGGTTTTCACTAATTAATGGAATTTTTAAATTAAACGTTTTTTTAATAATTAAACTGTTTTTAATTAATTTAAAAGTTTTTTAATAAGTTAAAATGGGAAAATCAAATAATAATTTATTCGTTTATTGTCCAATTACGTTCATCCCACATATTTTTGTATAAATTAAGAAATGTTTGTTGGGGTTAAGATTAAATTCATTAATTGACTGGATAATATATGTTTTGAGGGTTTTAGGGCTTTTCGATACTATCAACAGGTCTTTTTGATGAAACTTTGGCTTTAAGAATAGAAAATACACTTTATATCGGATTAAAATCAGGTGAATATGCCGGAAGGTATTTATAAGAACCTAAAAGTATCGTGTATTTTTTACATCTCTTGTGGAGTGAATAAACGCGTTATCCATTATTATCAAAGTACTGCTAGAAATTGACCTCCTAATCGCGCACCTATGAATAAAGTCACAAAACAATACACTTGTAAATAACCATGACCAATGTAAAATCAATTAATCCACATGTAGACAAACCGCACAAAGTGAAATATTTCTACCTCGCAATGGCACAACTGACAATACCGCGTCTGTATTCGGCATCGAATATCTGTAATTATTTGAGGTATGAAGGTTTAAACCCGATATGTTAAAAAATAGGAATAGAAGATGTCTAATATTTGAAATTTTGGCTGCAAATAAAGCTCTCATTTGTCGATGAGGGTTATCAAATGTTTATGATGCTTTTCTTTTTTATCTTTTACTTGTGAGGCCATTAATTTTTACAAACCTATTAATTTTACTCCTGGGATTTGAAAAATATTCATCTAATAAAATTTTTATCATACCTAATTGTGTAAGCGCATTGCCTCTAGTAAAAATTTTCTAATATTGGCCTTTTTCAGAGTAAAATCTCGTTGCTTAGGGCCTCTTTTATTTATAAAAATACTATAATGCGCCAAATCTTCATGGGAATTTTAAATGACTTTTTTACCTCATACACCTTGGATAAAGATAATTTGGTATTAATTGCCAAATCTTCTACACTTCTTTGGTTTATTAATATTTTTATTTGATTAAAACTTTCTTCTTTAAATTTTTTATTTTTTTTCGTATATTTTGAACCATGTAAAGGGTATTATTTAAAATGTTTTAATTTAAAAATTCATTAATTATAGAAATCTTTCATTAATTAGTTTAATCCTCCATTAATTATTGAGATCTTCGCATTTATTAATGCGATTCCCTGAAACAAAAAAAATAAATGCATTTTATTATTATAAACTGAATTTCCGCTATTATCACGACAATATCTTTCATAAACATTTTTTTATCATTTTTTTGATCCCATTTTCGGGGTCTAATTTATGGTCATTTGGAACCTCAGTACAAAAAAATTATCGTCGATAGGATTAAGTAGAGGTGAATATGGCAGTGTATGCTTCGAATTTTGATCTTCTGGCCAATAACAATTTTGACGCTTTTGCTATGATGAAATTTAGCATTATCCGTTATCAGATAATTTATTGCAATGTTTTGAGTTGTATTAAGTAAATTAACATTGAAAAAATCAGTTAATATTCTTGATTTTATATCCAGTCACAAACATTATATGCTAAAATTTCACTATAAGATATCATGCACAATAAGCTCATATTTATCCCTTTATTACAAGTAGAATCTTAACAGCTTTAGTATTGATTGGCGAATATACATAATTTCTACCAGTTTGTTTGTTGAAATTGTATTCATCTAAAAAAATCAAATTTTGATTGGTAATAAATTGAATACTTTGCGTATAAGCTCGTCTTATTTCGATTATTCAAGGAGTTTTATCGGCCCATGTGGGTTATTCGGCGGTATTGAGATTATTCGGCGGTATTGAAAAAAAAATAAAAAATAAAAATTAATTGTTTATTTGTAAAAGAGAAATTAACACATTAAAACGTTTTCTTTTTTCTATTTTTTGTTCCCATAGGAATTGTATTAAATACTCGGATTGTTGTTCTTTAGAGATACCGCTCTTTCCACGTAAATATCGTTCCATGTGTCCCCAAAGACCGTCGATTGTTTGGGTATGTATAGAGGGATCATCTGGCTCTACAAAGTTACAGGAGTGGTTTACGTACTTATGTTCGTACTCGGGGTCCGTTCTAATAGCTGACGAATAAGTCCTCCATTGATCAGTCACGATTGTAGTTCCAGGTAAGACATTATCATGAAAGATTCTACTAATTGTCTGAGCATTTCGATTGGGTACTGGTATTAAGAATGTCTTTCTAGAGCCCCTTTCAATACCCCCGATATACCATACACCATTTGTCAGACGTCCCCTGTTATATTTGCGTTTAAAAAAATAGCTTTCGTCAATTTCAACTATTTTTCTTATACCATCTTCGTTAAAACC
>SDVU01000840.1:0-10159 GCA_016256075.1 Dictyocoela muelleri | reverse complement strand
AATCGGCCGTCAACACCATGCCTCTTTTTTCCACGTTCAAGGTTAACATTAGCTCCACAAAAATCACAAGCAAACCCGGGACTAATCAAGATTTCCCTTTCACATAAAAATAAATAGGCATCAGTGTTATTAAAGGTTTTTTAATCATTTCTTTCAATATCATAGGGGTTTTCTAAAAATCGATTCCCCCCAATAAGTCCACATTATCATATTTTCTTTTTTATTTTCAAATCTCTTAAAATTATCTCTCAATAACGAACAATTTTGAAGATATTTTTTGTTGTCATTTGGTATATCTGAAAATGCTCTATTTAAGCCGAACTCAATTTTTTATTGGTATTAATGGCAAAATTAGTTATCATATGATTTATTTTTATCCTTGTTAATCTAGAATATTCTTGCTCATGCCAATGATCTTTAACAATATAGGGATCTTTATAATTCTTATCAGTTCGAACCTTTCCAGCACAATCACGACGAATGCACCTCCATGTTATTAATTCCTTTTTTAAATGACTAAAATTATAGATGTAGTCATTTAGAATCATTTTTGGTTTACTTTTTTTGATTTTATAATTTTCATAAGGTTCAAAAAAATTGGCGTTTTTACGGATAAAACGCCCAACTTCTTCGGCCGTAAAAACGCCTTTGGCGTTTTTACGGTCTGGAATTTAGAAGATAATATATAAAACTCGCATAATTTGTCTACAGCTCTATAAAAAAAGGGTCTATAAGTCTGAAAGAAAATTGTCTATACAACAAAAAAGTCAATATCTTGAAAAAATATCTCATAACTACGAAAACAGCTGTAATTGGACTGTTATAATGCAGCGAAGAGACTATAATACAGAGTTTTTTATAGTTATAAACCCATTTTTTCAGAGTTATAGACCTATTTTCCTAAGTTAAAGACCCGTTTTTCTAAAGTTATAGAGCCATTTTTCTAAAGTTATAGAGCCATTTTCCCAAAGTTATAGACTCATTTTTCCAAAGTTATAGACCAATTTCTTTCAAAGTTATAGACACATTTCTTTCAAAGTTATAAACACATTTCTTTCAAAATTATAGACACATTTCTTTCAAAGTTATAAACCATTTCATTCAGAGTTATAGACACATTTTGACAGCGTTATAGACAATTTTTACAAAGCTATAGGCCCATTTTACAAGAGTTATAGATGATTCGCGAAAATTCGCATCGATTAATTATTTTTTTAACCCATTTTACCCGATATTTTCTCAACTCTTATTTTTGCCTCTATTTTTTGTTCTTATTTTTCAAACCTTATTTTTCAAACTTTAGTTTTCAAACCTTATTTTTCAAACCTTATTTTTCAAACCTTATTTTTCAAACCTTATTTTTCAACCCTTATTTTTCAACCAATATTTTCAACCGACATTTTTTAGCCTTTATATTTTATTATGTTTTTTTAATCCATATTTTTCAATTATTATTGCTAAACCCTTATTTTCTACCTCTTATTTTTCAACCCTTATTTTTTAATCTTTACCCCCTTTTTTCTATCCATTTTTTGACAAAGATTAAAAAATAAAGGTTAATAACAAGGGTTAAAAAAATATGAGTTGACAAATATGGTTTTAAAATAAGAGCTAAAAAATAAGGGCTTAAAAAGGGCTAAAAAAATAAGGGGGGGAAATGAGGGCTAAAAAATATGGGTTGGAAAATATAGGTTAAAAATAAGGGTTTAAAAATAGGAGATAAAAATAAGGGCTAAAAAATAAGGTTTAAAAGTAGGGGTTAAAAGTAGGGGGTAAAAAATACGGGTAAAAATATCAGTTAAAAAAATACAGGGTTAAAAAATACAGGGTTAAAAATACAGTGTTTAAAATAGGGGTTAAAAAATAATTAATTGATACAAAATTTTCGGATCATCTATAACTCTGGGAATATGTGTCTATAACTCTGTAAAAAAGTGTCTAAAAGTCTGAATGAAATGGTTTATAACATTGAAAGAATTGGGTCTATATTTTTGAAAGAAATGGGTCTAGAACTTTGAAAGAAATATGTCTAGCACTTTGAAAGAAATGGGTCTGGAACTTTGAAAGAAATGAGTCTGGAACTTTGAAAAAATGGGTCTATAACTTTGGAAAAATGGGTCTACAACTTTGGAAAAATGGGTCTATAACTTTAGAAAAATGGGTCTACAACTTTGGAAAAATGGGTCTATAACTTTAGAAAAATGGATCTATAACTTTGGAAAAATGGGTCTATAACTTTGGAAAAATGGGTCTATAACTTTAGAAAAATGGGTCTATAAGTTTGGAAAAATGGGACTATAAATAATAAAAGCAATGTAATGCAGCGAAGTGACTATAATAATGCAACGAAGGGGCTATAATAATGCAACTAGGGGACTATAGAAAAGGACTGTAATGCTCGGAGGAAAAATTTAAATGCAGGGAAATAAAAATAATAAACCATGGAGGTGAATATAATAATACACGAAGGGGAATATAATAATGCAAGGGGGAATATATTAATAAGGAGGGGAGTATAATAATGCAAGGAGAGGAATATAATAATGCAAGGATGTTAATATAAAAATGTAAGGAGGTGAATATAATAATGCAAGGTGTTGAATATAATAATGCAGGGTGGTAAATATAATAATGCAAGGTGGTGAATATAATAAAGCAAGAAGGTGAATATAATAATGCAAAGAAGCGTGTATTTAAAAAAATAAATGAAATGATCGCAATTTTCAACCTTACTCAGCTCACTACAAATACGTGCCTCGATAGAAACTATGTTTTATGTTTATTTTTTTTCAATAAATATATTTTTAAGTTCAAGTTTGGAATATAGCCTTATATTATTATGGTACCATATAGCTCAGTGGTTAACACTCTTTAATGCAAATTTAAGTATTTAGGTTCGACCTGCTGACGCCACTCTTTAAAATACAGAGATAATGACATTAAGCGTCAAAAACTATATAATGCAGTACCACTAAACAGCTTTTTTAGTTTGGTATAGCTGAGTAAGACATTGTCTAATATTAAAATGAATCAGAAGGTGCTCTCTTATCTGTGAGGCTGAGTTCTGCGACACATCTCGGCAAAATAAGTTGTGAAAAAAAATTCTTGGAAATCCACTAGTTACCGTATCTTGCTGAGTCATTGATAGAAAGAAGATTGCATACGGCCGGTCTTATGGTTAGCTTAAGAAGCGACGTATTATAGGAACATCAAGAACCAAATATATAAAGGCTATTGTACAAGGCTATTATCTGAGATGACCGCTATATATGTTGTCGGTATTTCATTTTTTCATTTTTAATTTTTTCATTTTTTAATTTTTTAATTTTTTCATTTTTTCATTTTTTCATTTTTTCATTTTTTCATTTTTTCATTTTTTCATTTTTTCATTCTTTTAATTTTTTCATTTTTTCATTTTTTCATTTTTTCATTTTTTAATTTTTTCATTTTTAATTTTTTCATTTTTTAATTTTTTAATTTTTTAATTTTTTAATTTTTTAATTTTTTTTTTCATTTTAGATTTAAATTGCGGTTATGTCTCAAAATGCTTATTTCTTAAATACCAATTTTTCAGAAAAAAAATACATCCTATAATGATTATTTTTTTATGGGTAAATAAACAAAAATGGTATGAAGAGCACAAATTGATGATTTTATGTTCCAATATAAGAGCTCTAGAGTAAATAGTAATGACTATTGTTTGCTCAATTAAATAGTGAAATATTAAATACTTTAGAAAAAATTCAAATTTTTAGTGAAATTTATTAAAAAGATCGATTGTTAATGGAAATTTAGAAAGAATAAAAAATATATCTAGAAAATAAAAAAATAGAAGGCTTTGATATTTTTATGAATCGAGTTAATTTCTTTAGAAGAGCTGTTCGAGGTGTTACAGGGTGCAATTAAACTGGGTATTTAACGATTCAGTTTTATTTTTTAATGGATGTCCTTTTTTTAAAAAAATGAGTATTTTGAGAAATAGTTATTTTGAGAATACGCGCTAATTACATGTTAATTGAATACAAAGATTCCAAAACGGAGAGCTACAACTTTAATTTAGGACTTTTTGTTCTTGGTGTTCCAATATACGTCACACTAAGCTATCCAGTGTTTCAGCTGTATATGTGATTTTTGTTGTATAAATGACTCGGAAGAATACAGGTAATTAGTGGCTTTTCCTCAAAATTCATTTTTCACTGCTTATATTCCCCAGATGCGTTGCCGCACCATCTCTACACCTATGAGAGTAACATCTGCTTCATGTCATATTAGACTAAGTTTTAATCAGCTAAGAGACAGAAACAACGGTATATTAATATTATATTTCTATAGTTTTTAATCGCTAAATGTCATTCCTTCATTATTTATTAAAGAGAAAACCAAAATATTTATAACAAATACTTTAATGGTACATTAAAAAGCCTTCAGCTACGAGTTATCGGGCACATTTAAATCATGAATATTTTTTTAAACAAAAGCAACTTAAATCATATTTATAGATCCTAAAAATATAATAATAGTATTTAAAATTAGATTAAAATATTTAAATTTTTTAAAAAAAATTTTATTATCAAACAATCTTTATAATTGCAAAATTTTTTAAAAGAGCAATAGTGAGAATAAAAATTTATGTAAATAATCTCTAAATGTATTTTTTTCTAAATTCGGGCATTTTCTAATATTTTATAATTAAACAATACCAAATTTTTATCTAATTTTTATATAATTTTTATAAAAAAATTATCTAAAAAAATCGGTAAAAATCAGATATAGGAATCTCGCTTTTTGAAAAATAGAGAATATAATTTATGAAAATACTCTCAGAACTACATTATAAACTTTCTAACTCACATGATCTTTACGAATTTTGCGTAGAAAAATGACTTTGTCGTTCTATAAAACTTGTAATAAATGCAGCATACCGGCGCATTTGAAAAAAAGAAGACTAATGTTGTCTTTATCTATGTATGCACTAGTTATAAGTGCGAAATAATTCTGCTTAAATTCAATAATGTTCTATTTTCTTATATTTCAAGACACCAATGGAAATATGTATACTCATTTTTTATAAATGGACTCAAATAACTAATATTGAACAACTAAAAAGTATATATGAAATTAGTGTACGTGCCATTGAATCGGTATTTGAATATAGGGGTATTAAAAATATAAAAAATATAAAAAATATAAAAAAATAGAAAGTGGGAATAGAAAAATTGTTGAGGTGTACGATGTTGGCACGAAAAGTGACGGGCAATAAAAATGATCGGGCATAAAAAAAATTATATAAAGGGGATTTTATTATTGTTTTATCAACATTTATTTTTTTTCAAAAATATTTATATGTCAATTTATTAAGACCCTCAGAAATAAAAGTGACCCTAATTTTTTAAAGTAAAATTCAAAAAAAAACATTAATGAATTAAAAGGGAAGATTCGTGAATGTCGTTGGGCGTTATTTCGCCCATGGGCGAAATAACGCACATTTCGCCCAAGAAAATAATTTATTGCAAAAATGTTATTTCGCCCGGAATTTATTTTTGATCAAAAATAATAGAAAATTTTATTTAATTATATTCTTTAAATAAATTTTAAAAAATATAAGTTAAATTTTTTTTTATTCGAAATGAAATTTCAACACCATTGATAAAATTTTCAAATATTGAGGTGTTGATAAATTCTATAGAGATTTTATTATGATTTTAATTTATATTCCCTTTCATAATTTCTTGTTTTCCAAGATATTTTACCATTTATAAATTGAATCAATTAAATTTCATCTGTTTCCTTTAAAGATAAAATTTTATCAACAAAATAAGCAAAATTTAGGGATTTAATTCTTATTAATTGATTTAGTGACCTATGGAATCCTTCAATGTAATTATTTGTTCGAGGAAATGAATTTAGTACTGAGTGATATACACCCCACTGCGAAAAATGAAAAGTAGGATTTATATAAATGTTATCAATATCAAAATATACAATATATGTTCATTCGAAATAATTAAAAAAATGAACTAAATTATCATAGTTAAATCTTCCTAAAATTTGTCTTTTATATAATGATACCTTGCTGAAATTTTTTCATCTGGGAAAAATGCTATGCATAATAATTGTTTTATCATTAATTTAAACATCTCATCATTTTTATATACGGAGCTTAAACCCAAATTTTGCAATCTACGCCATATAGATTGGCCAAAGTGAAAATTACAAAACTGAATTTTAGAATTGAATATTTGGCTCACTGCATTTCCAAGACCTTTCTCAAAATCCATAACAATCAATTCTGGTGAAAAATAATAATAATCTTTAATAAATGATAGTGCATTGAAATATGATATTTCTAATTTATTTTTCAAAAGAATATAGCAATCGGACCATGATTTGCTTAGAAATATAGTATGTATTGTTAATAATTGGAAAAAATTTGATGGTGCTGATTTAAAAGTTCCGTCGATTAATATTACTGAACATTATTTGAATAAATCTTTTTTAAATTGTGATAAAAATATTATTATTATATCATTATCAACTAAACCAGTATCAAGTACTAAAAATTTACGTTTTTTTCCATCTATTTTCATAGATTCGTGGATATCATTTAATATTTAACGAGTATAACCAAGAATTTTATTTCGCTTTCTCGTTATTGTATCAGCTATATTTTTATTTTGGGCATTTTATCAATAATAATCTTATCTTTATCATCTGTTAATCATAATTTATTTATAATGACATTTGGATTCTCATTAGTGGTATCACCTTTTAGGTAAATTTCTTTTTTTTTTAGAATTTTCAAACAGTCTTCCTCGTTTTCTAGATGATTATGTTCAATAAATTTAAAAATTTGCTCATCTTTAATAAATACACATCATTTACATGTTCTTTTTTGCATCTATATCGTTCAATCCCTTTATTAATCGAATGATAATTATGTATATAATTTTTATATATAATAATTTCCTTATTTCTTATACTCTTCGTGCGTGTAAAATTATTTAACATAGGGACTTGTAATTACATTTTTTAATTTACTCAAAAAAACAAGAATTCCGAGCGAAATACCGCTTTTGTAATAAATTATTTTCCTGGGCGAAAAAGGCGGTATTTCGCCCATTGGCGAAAAACCGCCCAGCCAAATAAAACTGACCGTAATGTTTTAAAGTAAAATTAAAAAAAAACATTAATGAATTAAAAGAGAAAATCAGTGAATGTAAATAAAAAAAATAAAAGTGACCGAGTAAATTTTTCATTGAAAAATTTAATTGGGTTTTTTATATTAATTTTAAAGTTTAAATAATTTCAATTGCAGGGTTTTTCATAGTTATAACTCCTTACCCCGAAGTTAAACCCCCTTCTCTCAAAGTTATAGACAAATTTTCCTAGAGTTATAGACATATTTTCTCAGTGTTATAGACCTATTTTTTAAAAGTTATAAAAACAGTTTCCAGAGTTATAGACTCGATTAACCGGAGTGTTAAAATATTTTACGAAATTATTGATACATTTTCAAATATTTATACAAAAATAGGCTCTCCTAAAAAACACCTAAAAATATCAGATCAAATGAAATTTCGGTACTACCCCGTTCCTTATCAATTTTTCTCTTTGTTAAAAAATTCGAAATATACTATGAAGAATTGCAAGATAAATTCTGGTATTGAACCCTTTTAATCCACAATATAATTCATGATGACAATAAACACGAAAATTATTGATAACCGATCTTTTGTATTTTATAATTCTGGATTGGTTTTTTTAATTTTTTCCCCTAATTTGGTAAGTAGAAAAAGTATAAATATCTAAGCAATTTTTTTACAAAAAAGTGATATTTTTATTGAACTTTATAAATATAAGTATATTAGTATTTTGTATAGTTTTTTTTTCATTCCAATTATATGGTAGTCTGAAAACGATTTAGTACCTAAACTAAAATATCCTTTCGGATTTAAATAAGATTAAAATTTTATGTAACTTAATAATATTTAAAATCGAAAAGTATTGGTGTTTATTCTGAAATTTTTCATAACGTATGTTTTATTTATTATCTTCTCGCATAAAATATCTCTGCTGAACTGAAAGTGCAGACATTTCAACGTTTTCGTGATTCCTAGGTATTATTTGTGGGATTTATTGTGTTAAATATTCGAAAATGTATCAATAATTTCGTAAAATATTTGAATCAGGTGCAAAATTCTACCCGCAATGGCTTCAAAGGAAAAATTCAACCCGGGTTCAAATACCTTTGTTTTTTTTATTCAATAAAAAATCAAAAAAAATATTATAAAAATCTAATTGATTACTTTAATTAATTCCAGCATTTTTTCAAGCCAGATATCTCAGTGGTTAACACTCTTGAATGTAAAATTTAAGTATCGTGGTATGAATCCCGCTGACGTCACTCTTAATAAATAATGAGGGAATGACATTAAGCGGTCAAAAAACTATAGAAATATAATATTAATATACAGTTGTTCCAGTGTGGTATAGCTGATTAAGACTTGGTCTAATATGACAATAAGGCAGAAGGGACTCTCCTAGGTGTGGAGATGAGTGCGGCGACGCATCTCGGCAAAAAGTAGTGATAAATAAAATATCATGAAAAAGCCTCTAATTACCTGTATCCTGCTGAGTCATTGATAAAACGAAAATCGCGTATACGGCTGGGCTTCTGGGTAGCTTAGGAAGTGACGTATTATTGGAACATCAAGAACCAAAGGTCATAAGACTATGGTAGGAAAAAACTCTCCGGGTTATCAGCTATGGATGTTGTCAGCATGTAATATATAATATGTTAACAATTATAAATATTTTCAGATTAAAAATAATAATAAACCAAGATTAACTTTTCTCCAGTTAACGATTTTACCTTATTTTTTTACATAATTTCGAATTTATTATCGAAATTAGACATTTCATGTCATGGCCGTAGCGGTAATCTTCCGTAGAGATTAATTAAAAAATTTATTTTTATGATAGGTTTAATAATAACCTTTTATAGTGGCTTTCCGTAAAAAATGTCAAAAGCATTTTTGCGAATGAAAAATTTGCGATTTTTCTGAAAAAATACCAAAAAAATATTATAAGAAATCAGGTAAAATTTAATAAAAAATAATTAAAATTTTTAAAAAAAATAAAAATAATTAAAAAATTTTAATATATTTATTTCAATATAGATTTATATTTATTTCTAAAACTTAAAAATATTCTAATTATTTCTAATGGAGGTAAGTTGTAGTAATTATTATAATTACGTATTTAACATGACCGTTTATTTTTATTTTTTCGTGTATAAGAGTACCTATTAGAAGATATTCTTTGTTTTCTTTTTTAATTACGACGTACAATCTCTTAATTTATATATTAGATAAATTTTATAAAATATTTTCATTAAGTTTTTTTAAAGAAAACAGAACCGGTATATGAAATAATTTGAAGAAAATTTTATTTTACTTCATAAATTACTTTTAGCAATTTTATTCTTTTTCCAATCAATAAGTTTTTTTTAGAAAAAAATTGTCATGATCATAATTATTATGAACCCAACCGAAACAGTTCTGCTGGTTACATCTCCGCGAAATAAAGTTTCTTGATTAATAACTATATTTTTATATAAAGTTTTTTCATATTAATTTTCTTCTGAAGTTCTGAGATTTGATTTCTTTAATATATTTTTGGCATTTTTTTTCGAGAATATCACAAAATTTTCATTCGCAAAAATACCTTTGGCCTTTTTACGGAAAACCATTTTAGACGATTTTTTTTGTAAAAACGGAAAAAAAGTAAAAAACGACAAATAAATCCCCCATAAAATCACACTTCCTATAAATAACTATAAAAAAATCTTATTACCACGTATCATAAAAATATATTTTTTTCCACACCAAAAAGAATTTTTTTTTAATTTTTTTCAAAAAACTCTGCGGCTGAAAACCTCAACGGCGTGAGATTTTATAATCTAAGACTCCATAAACTAAAGCTATTCAGAGTAGGCTGATCGTTTTTTATTTTATTACCAATCTGAAGCAAGGCTGTAAAACTACCCACATTTATGTGGGCAGTTTTACAGCCTTAAGAAAAAAATAATAAAATACTTATTCACGATTTATATAATATTTCTACATAGTCGAATGATGAAATATTTATATCAATAAAG
>SDVU01000839.1:0-10169 GCA_016256075.1 Dictyocoela muelleri | reverse complement strand
TATCCGGACATAATTTTTTTTCTCTTAACATTTATCAGTTTTTCATGCTTAACAATTATTAAATTTTATGCTTATTCTTTACGGACACAATTAGATGTGAGGCTATTGATAGTTTGATAGGTAAGAAAAAAAAATAAAAAAATCTAAAATCATTTGATTTAATGATTTACACACAGATTTAACCTTTTTATACCCCGGACACAATTCCTACCCGGACACTATTAGATGCAACATAATATACAGTTTTCCAGTGTACTATGGCAGATTAAGACTTTTTATAATATGAAAATAAAGTAGAAGAAACTCTTTCAGGCGTTTGGATGAGTGCGGCAACGCATCTCGGCAAAAAGTAGTGATAAATAAAAAAATCATGAAAAGTCACTAATTAGTTGTATTCTGCTGAGTCATTGATAAACTAAAATCGCGTATACAGCTGGGCCTCTGTGTAGCTTAGAGTGACGTCTTATTAGAAGTACGGAACCAAAATTCAAAGACTAAGACTATACATAATTCACCAGTTTGGCAGCTATGGATGTTGTCAGCATGTAACATTTTTATATATTTATCATTACAATATTAAAAATATTTAACAAAAAATAAAATTTTTGTCAGAAAATATAAATATCCCCTCTATTTAGCCATTATTTTCTAAAAATTTCTTTTTTTTCTAAGTTCTAAGAAAAAATAAATAGAAAAAAAATATTTAAAAAAAATATAAAAATATAAAAGAAAATATATAAGTAAATCTTGAAGATATCTATCACTTTTTTATTTTGTTTTTTATATATTTTACATTTATTTTTTTGTTCGGACATTAAGAACTAAATGTTTTTAAGAAATAATGGCTTAATTTAAACTATATTACCTTAAGTCGATTTATTTTATAAAATTTTTTTTCATCTGTAAAAAATAATAAGGTTCTTTATGGTTTCATGCCGTTTGTTACATCTCATTGTTTTTAATTTATCATACCGTTTTTTATATTTCATGCCCTTTGAAAAATTATAAAAGATAAAAATGGGTCCGAGAACGTACAATAGTTGTTTATTTTTTTAAATGTCAAATGATGATTTTTATATTTGTTCGCTAATTAAGTACAAAAAAAGATAAACCTTAAAGGAAAATAACAAAAAATATAAGATACACTCATAAAAGTGGATTTTTTATTGATTTCGGAAAGTAATTTAATATCTTATACACAAAATAATTGCGTGTGAATCTACGGCATAGCCAGCTCAGAACTGCAATAGTGTCATGGAACAGGAACTTTATACTAGAAATAACAGCAAAAATTACATATAAAGTTGTAAAATATGTATAAAAAGGGTATCTTTATATTCATTTAACATTCTAAAAATGAAGGCTGGAATTGTCTGATCTTCTTTTTTTACACATATTTGTTTACTAAAAACTAAATCGAATTTTTAACTTGCAAGACATTGCTTTATCATCTATTTAAGAATCAGAAATTTTTTTTTTACTATTTTTTTAAAGAATATTTTGCATTTGAAGCGCTTCTAACAGCGGGAAAATAAAAAAATTATTTAGGTAGAGAAGAATATGTCATAGAACGTAGCCTTCTTTTAACCCCATCTAATACCCATGAAAATTTGAGATTGCATGATGGCTTGTTTGAGGAATCGAGGAATTCAAGGGTTATAATTTTTTTTGTTGAAATAGTTTTTAACAGACAAGAAAGGCGTTAAAGGTGTTATTTTCAAGATGATACTCCCTGGAACAAAAAGAAAAACAGACGTATACCATCATAGCAGATTATGTGCTGAAAATTAAATATACAACCCAAAAGTTAACCACAATGATTAATTTATCGTGTCATGTTATTACTTGGAAATTTCATTTCTTTAAATGCTATTTCTTTGAAATGCTATTTCTTTGAAAAAAAATTACTCACAATGCGCAATTTCAAAAAAGTAGAGGTGATGGTATCTAAACAAAAAACATATATTCCTGCTAAAGATGACGTTATGTTTGTATCAAACTAAACATCCGAAGCTGAGAAGGTGTATTGGAGATGCAAAACGAAATGTGTAGTGTTACAGCCATTTCATACAACGAATGTATTCTGATGTATTTGGTGAACATAACCACACTGAAGAAGGCCATGATTGTTTGCGAAGTTGAATTTTACAGAATTTTATTCGGTGGTAATTCGAAAAAAAAACGTATAATCTCATGAGATTATTGTTAAGATCCTTGAAAATCATAAAATGAGTTAAAAAGCTGGTTTAAGGTGTTGTAATTCTTAAGAAATGCAATTTAATTAGAAATTTGATATAATATGCTTTTATTTTTAAGGGTTTAATTTTTATTTTCCCAGAAAGGCATTTCCAACAAACGGCTGGGAACCGGATTTAACCATGATGAATGTCACCACACTAATAACATTGAGAATATCTGGCCCCATATTATGGATTTTATTCCTTTGCGACATTGTATTAAAAATTCATTTTTCCAATTTTCTATACTAGTTCTAATATGTTTATAAAAATATAGATAGACAAAATATAGATAGACAAAATATAGAAAGTATTGTACGCACATATTTAGATTTTTTGACAGATATTTTCTAAAATAAATTAGTTTTTTAATAAAAAAATCCAGTCCCTGTTCGCTTTTGCGAAAAGTTTAATTAATGATAAATAAATTTACTAATTTAAATTAAAAATACTATTTACCCATACAAAAAATATAAAAGTTTTAAAAAAGGTGAACTTTTTACAGTTGAAAGAAAAATTACTCCCCACCTCCAACTTAAGCCAATATTTTGTTAAAAAAAAGAAACTTTGTTTATTTGTCTTAAAGTAAAAAAAAATTTGAAATACACCAAATAATATAAAAATATATTAAGGGGTATTGTTACATGTGTTTATGATGAAATTATTATGTATAAATCATTTTTTTGTATTTTTATTTTATTTTTAAAGAGGTTCGTTTTTTTTTAATTTCAAGCAAAAAACATTGTCACGAGAATGAAAAAAGGTGTTCTAGGAAAAAAGGCGTTTTGGGAAAAAAAACATTTTTTTTAAAAAAATAGTATTAGAGGTATGAATTTAAATAAATAATAGATATTGAAATGATATTAAGAACATCTCAAATTTCTGCGGTTACATAAACTTGATAAAAAATAACGACTAGCAAAGTAAAAATTCGGTTCTACAACCGGTCAGTTCACTCAAAAACCTTGGTATGAAACAATGTTTAAAATATATAATCATTTTTAAATTTTCTAGTAAAAAATATCCCCCTTTTACAATGATCTCAAATATTTTTATACCTTTGTAATTTTTTGCTACGTAAAAAAAGTGGGAAAGTATAAGAATATTGGAGAAGACTTCCCTACCATAACCGAAATTAACACCAAAAATGAACACCAAAAAATTTAAAAAATATGTTTTTGAGAAGAGTTTGGGGTGTTATTGCGGAAATCTACTTTTTGAAAAAAATATAATTTAAAATTCCTATTTTAGAACATTGTCTCGAAATATAAATTTTAAATTATATTTTTTTCAAAAAGTTGATTTTCACTAATAAAAGCTCAAACTCTTCTCAAAAACACATTTTTTAAATTTTTTGGTGTTCATTTTTGGTGTTAATTTCGGGTACGGTAAGAGAATCAATACCAAAATATTATATATCATGATAAAAGGAGGATATTTTTTTACTAGAAAATTTAAAAATGATTATATATTTTCACCATTGGCTCATCTTAAAGTTTTTGAGTGATCGAACCCGTTGAGGAATGAAAATTATTTTTATATTTTTACCATTTTTTTATCATATTGAAAGAAAACTTCGTTATCAAAAGTATTTTTATAAATTAATAATATTTCAGAAACATTCTATTTTAAGAACATTCTTTTTTTATTTTCTTTATTTATTATAAATGTTCTTTTTATTAGTAATTTCTTTTCTTTCAACAAATTATCACGCATAAACATTTCCTACAACATCATTGAATAAGCGGTCAAAAAATATATACTTCATCATTGAATAATCGTTCAAAAATATATAAATAAAATATTAATATATAATAATTCCAGTGTTGTATAGCCGATTAAACTTGGTCTAATATGATAATGAAGAAGAACCGGCTCACCTAGATGTGGGGATGAGTGCGGAGGCGCATCTCGGCAAAATAAGTAGGGGCAAAAATCATGAAAAGAGTCTAATTATCTCTACCCTAATGAGTCATCAATAAAACGAAAATCGACTTATATCTGTGCTTCTGGGTAGCTTAGGAAGTGACGATTTTTTGAACACCAAGAACCAAAGGTTATAAGACCAGGGTTAGAGACAACTCTTCGGTTTGGCATCTATGGATTTTGTCGGCATGTAATATAATATATAACACTATTTTAACTCTAATTGTTAGTTTTTTGATTCATTTATTTTCATTCTATTATTTTTGTTTCATGCAACGATAATGATATTTATATTTTAAATAATATATATTAGCAGATACTCTACTATGCATTATCATCTAATATATATTTAATCAGTAACATTTTTTCTTTAAAATATAATTTAATGATTTAATCTGAGTAAATAATTATATTGTTAGTGTTATTTTAATTTATAATTTTTTTATTTTAGGAACGTTATTTTTCTCACAAACGCTAAAAATCTAATTTAATAGATAATCTTGTTTATTTCATTATAAAACTTGTTTTTTTGAGATTTCGTAATTTTTCTAAAAAGGTGTTTTTATCCAAAACGCCTTTTTTTCTTTGAGAAAAAAAATAAAAAACAATATAAAAATACATAAAAATGAAATCATACATAAGTATTATGTAGAAATAATTCTGTATGAATACCTTTTTTAATTTTTAATTCATCTAGACAGGTTTTTATTTTTATTTTTTTACTTTCAAACAAAAAAAACATTTTTTTTAAAAAAATTACTGCCTCAAATTGAGGGGAAATTCTTACTTTCGGACAAATTTACCTTTTGACTATTTTTTTAAAAGGATAAAATATACGCTTCTTCATTATCGATAAACCCATATTTCAACCCAAACTTTAACGAGGTAGAAATACTTTATCCCTTCTAAAAATAGATTTTTTATAAAAAACACATTTGCAAATTTTTTAATTTTAAAACTCCCTGTATTAAAAATATCTAAAAAGAAAAAAAAATGTTTTGCTTTGACATGATCCCCTATCTATACGACTCCATATTTTTTATTTTTTAACTTGTTGTTTAAACAATTTCAAATTTATCGAAGAAATATCAAGACAGATAACTCAGTGGTTAATACTCTTGGATGTAAATTTAAGTATCGTGGTTCGAATCCCGATGACGTCACTCTTAAATAAATAATGAGGGAATGACATTAAGCGGTAATAAATATATAATTATAATATAATATGCACTTGTTACAGTGTGGTATAGCTAATTAATAATTGTTCTAATATGAAAATGAAGCAGAAAGAACTCTCATATGTGTGGGGATGAGTGCGGCGACGCATCTCGGCAAAAAGTAGTGATAAATAAAATATCATGAAAAAGCCTCTAATTACCTGTATCCTGCTGAGTCATTGATAAAACGAAAATCGCGTATACAGCTGGGCTTCTGAGTAGCTTGGGAAGTGACGTATTATTGATAAACCAAAGATCTCAAGAGTATGGTTGGAGACAGCTCTCTGGGTTGGCAGCTATGGATGTTGTCAGCATGTAATATATATATTATTGTTTATATTTGGTCAGAAGGTTTTAGTCATCTGATATCATCTCGAAGGGTTATGTTCTCTCGAACAAATATTTTTTAGTATCTTTATATCTATTTTTTAATCTTTATTCAATTTTTTATACCAAAAATTGCAGAAAACTTTTGGAATAAATAACTTTTTAAGGGAAAAAATGTTAGAATTATTAAAATATTATTAAATGAATAAAATTTACTAAAATAGATTTATTGAAATAGTTATCTCCAAAACCATTGATTTATTCAAATTGGTTAGTTTGTTAAGTCAAATGATTTATTTATAACCTCACCAATCGAAGAATGACTGACCAAAATTAATTGATTGATTTACACCTCTGCGGCCAAATATCGACTGATTGATGCGAACTGATCGATTTCCGTTGACTCCCGAATTACTATTATTGAACATGTTAATTGAATTATTCATGATATTTCCAAAACCAAATATTGATTGATTTATATTGAAGCCCGAATTTGCTTGGTTTGACATATTGACTGAATTATTAACAATATTTCCAAAACCTATCACTGAGTTTGTAACATGAACTGATCGATTTGAGCGACTCGATTGACTTATATTGATCCTCGAATTTCCTCGGTTTTTCATAAATAATGAATTATTAACAATATTTCCAGAACCTATGACGGAGCCTGTAATGTGGATTGATCGATTTGAGTGATTTATATTGATCGAATTATTAGGTCTATTAAGCTTAATTTTTCTAGAATTTGTTATTATTGATTTTCCTAAATTATTCATAGTTTCGTTAATTGATTTTCCTAAGTTACTCACACTTTCGGTAATTGATTTTCCTAAGTTAATCATATTTTCATTAATTGAGTTTCCTAGGTTATTTAGATTTTCATCAATTGAATTTGAATCAGAGAAATAAATAATTTCCTCAGTTTCACCTTCATGTTTTAATTTGTTAACCTGAGGATTTTCATGAAAAATAACTTTAACATTTCGGATATTTTTGAAATTTTTTGTTTTTCCGAATGAGTTCGATAAACCATCAGTTTTTCCATAGCTACTACTTGGAGTATTAGGACTTTCTTGTGAATTATTAATGTGTGTATTCTTATTTTTCGGGGCATTTGAATTTCTTAAATTATCCTGATCATTAGAAATCTTGCAATTCATAATATCTATTTTTATAGAATTTGATGAATTTGCAAAATGATACTCTTCTTGAGTTTTTACGATTTTTGTATTCAGAAATTCAAAAATCTTTTTTTTCTTGTTTTTTTGTTTTAAGCTTATTATTTTATCATCAAAATCTGGATTTTTAATATTTTCTTGATTCTCGAAATTTTCAGAATATTTCTTTTTTTGAGAATTTTCATTGAAATTGAAATTTTTGAAATTTTTGAAAATTTTGAAAATTTTTTGTTTTTTCATATTTTTTGGAAATTTTTCAAAAAATTGTGTAGCTTTTGAAAAAAATGTCTTAATTTGGGTAGAATCAATATTTTCATCAGTTTTCTCTTTATCTTTCATAACTTCAAAAGTTTCTTCTTTATTTATCGTTACCCACTGATGGTTTAAATTATCATCATTTGTAAATTCATTTATACGTGGCAAATTAAAAGGCTCGATAAATTTTCTTTCATTATAAAGAGGCTGGTAATTTAATATTTCATTTTTTTGCGAGTGACTACTTGATAAAGATTTATTATCAGAGCTTGGATTTTCATATATGAAGTTAATATTTCCCTTTCCACTGTTTTGATTTTCAATAAGATTTTTATTTTCTTTTAAAGGATTATTTATTGTTTCTGGAATAAGTTTTTCAGTTCCTTTTAGATCCCCTATTTTAAAATCATCTTCATGGTTCTTTTGTTGTTTCAGGTCATGAATTTTTTTCGGGTTTTCAGTTTCATTATAAAATTCAAGTTTTGAAGAACTATTATCATTTGTTTTAAAATCGTTTAACATATCTTTTGTTTCAAATGTGCCATTTAATTGTTTCTTTGAGAATTTAAATTCATTTCTTTTTTTTTTATGTTCAGAACCATTATCTTCATTTTTTTGAATTTTGTTTTGTTCAAGTTCTTTTCCTTTTTCGGTAATTTTATCGTCTGATTCATTTATTTCGGGAAGCAGTAAAGGTTTTTTATCTTCATGTTTGTGATTTAAAAATTGAGTTTTTTTATGAATCGGTTCGGTTGTAGTCTTATTATGTGGATTTGTAGAAGTAAGAATTAGAGTGAAGTAAAAAAGCATGGGTAGGGTTTTGGGGGTTTTATTTATAGTTTTAGTGATTTTTTTCATAATTTTTTGATATTATTTTTTCGATATTGATTTTTTGAAAACCTTTTTTTGATATTTTCTTTTGATTTTTATTTTTTTATATTACATGTTGGCAATATCTATAATAAAAAATCCGGAAAGAGTGGTCTCTTAATGAATAAAATGGTTTAACGGCAGATTTTCAACATTTTTTTTTACCCCTTTTAAAAAATCAATAAATATTTAAATTTTTCATTTAAATTAAAAATCAATTTAAATGAAAAGCTCGAGCTTATTATAATTGTGTCGCGCCAGGCGCGCCACCCATGCCAGATGTGCCCCACGCGCTTTCTTCCAGTGTATAGACGAATTTTTATTTATGAGGATTTTAAGAGATTAAACTAGACAAGTTTCATTTAGAAGATTAAACGATGTATCATTATAAACTATTATTAGTATCTACAATATACTTAATCTTGAATATCTTATTTTAACTTTGAATCCTCACATAAGACGTTTTTAAAAATCATTATATTATATTTTTTTTAAAAAAAAAGTTGTGGTTAATTGAAAATTAAAATCTATAAATAAATATATATTACATCTTGACAACATCCATAGCTGCCAACCCGGAGAGCTGTCTCCTACCTTGGATCTGCGACATTTGGTTCTTGGTGTTCCAATAATACGTCACTTCCTAAGCTAACCAGAAGCCCAGCTGTATATGCGATTTTCGTTTTATCAATGACTCAACAGGATACAGGTAATTGGTGGCTTTTTATAAATTTTTATTGTTCACTACTTTTTGCCGAGATGCGTCGCCACATTCATCCCCACAGCTAGGAGAGTCCAATCTGCTACACTATGAAAGATTCGACCAAGTTTAATCAGCTATACCCCACTAGAACAGCTGTATATTATGCTATAATTATATAGTTATGACCGCTTAATGTCATTCCCTCATTATTTATTAAAGAGTGGCGTCAGAGGGATTCGAACTACGATACTTTAATTTTACATTAGGAGTGTTAACCACTGAGCTATCTGGCCAAATAAACATTTTTAAAAAAAAATTATATTTATTTATAATTGAAATAAAATATACATAATGTTAAAATTTTGAAATCTCTAAAATTATTTTTTCAATTTTTGTTTTTTTATTTAATTTATCTGTTTCCATATATTTAAATAAATATAAAATGTAAAATTTAAATGAATTATAGTTTATGTTTATGGCACATATACAGTCTTTCCCCTATATACCGCCGTTCATTATACCGTTAGCCCCCTTACACCGCCATATTTGTGCGTAAACTCTTAATAAATCAAAAGAATTCCCCGTGTATTGCCATTCCTTTTTATACCACCACAATTTTAAAAATTAATTTTAAACTCATGTTTAAAAAAAGGAATTCTTTAAATATTCTGCAAAAAAAAAAGAAATCATTGATTACAAAGTTTTCATTTAAAAATAACACAAAGATTCTTGGCAGAATTTTTTTCCAAAAGATCTGGTTTAAAGATTTCTAGACTGGCGATAGGTGATATAATAAAAAAAGACACTACATTATCAATTTATTTCGATAATAATGATAAATTTTGTCATAATTATCGAAACAGATCTAGTGATCTGAACGAAAGGTTGTGGGATTGTGTTTAACTTGCTTAAAATTCTGATTTAATTTGACAGAAGATATCATAAAGATAAAGGCTCAAGAAATAGCCAAAATATTAAAATTAAATTCTTTTATCGGTTCTAATGGCTGGCTATATAAATTTAAAAAAAACGCTTTAAAATTTGTAAGAGGACATTAAGTGGTGAAACCGCAGGTATAAACATTGATAATTTTGATGAGAGAATTGTAGAAATAAAAGGGAAAAAAGCTGAATTCGATCCCTCAAATATGTATAATACTGATGCAACCGGGTTATTATATAAGAAAATTTCCTCAAAAACAAATTCATATCTTGCAAAAAAGGGTTCAAGAAAAAAAATAGAATAAGCATAGTTTCATGTGTTAACTTCGATGGATCTGACAAAGGAAAACTCACGGGGCTTTTTTAGAAAGATGCCTACCATGAGGTAGGCATCTTTCTAAACATAAGCAATTTTTTAAAATTTAATTAATGACTCATATTAATTTAAAATTAATGGATAAAATATTTTTTAATTATGATGATATTCTTTAATTATTAATAAATCTTAAGAT
>SDVU01000838.1:0-10172 GCA_016256075.1 Dictyocoela muelleri | reverse complement strand
AATAAAAGAAAAAAAGGATAAATAAATAATTTGATTTTGATTTTTTAAAATTTAGTGATAGCGTCGTAATTTTTGTTGCTTTTTTAGCCATAATAAAGTTTCTTATCATAAATTGTTTTCTTTTTCTTATTAATTTGTGAGTGTGTTTTTAGCCCCCATCAAATCTATATTAAAATAATAATAAATTTTATTTTGTTGAAATTTCATTTATAAGTAAAATGTTTGTTTTCGACAAATGTGTTTCCCCCCTCGACAGTATGATCCCAATGAGAATATTAGTTTTGCTTGGTGGTTTTCGAATATGAGAATATTTTTAAATAATACAAAGGAGAAACAACATTTTATTTAATAAATTTTAATTTTCTTAAAATTAACCACCATTTCTCACAAATTATTCTAAAATGTTGCAAAATATATTCTTTAAATAAATTAAAAAAATTTAATATTTTATTGATAATTTTTATAATATTTATGAATAATTTTTAATATATTAATTAATAATTTTGGAACTTTTCACTTGCGGTTTAGCCGACTACAAAAAAAAGCAGAACAGAAACTGCAATAATAAACAAATAGCTCTTTTGGTTAATGCTCAATATACGCCCTCTTTCCAGATTTAGATTTAAAAAAATAGAAAATTAAAAAACTAACATTCATTTTAAATGTATCAAAAGAGAGACATTTCCCATTATAAGCCGTTATAAAAAAAATAAGCCGTTATAAAAAAAATAAAAAATATATAGAAAAAATAGAAAATATTTTAAAGGGAATTTTAATTCTTATTATTTGTTTCATCAGAAGGCCTTAGCAGACGTTTTTTTAAAATAATTAAAAAATGGTTAAAGCATGCCTTCTTTTCGAATTGTCTTTTAAAAGCATATCCATATAAGTAACCTTCTAAAAGCTCGTTTGCGGTACCATGCTGCATTTTAAGTTTCTTTTTACAGTGGTTCCAACAACTTTCAATTGTTTGGGTGTGAATTGATGAATCATCGGGATTTATAAAATTGAGACTATGGTTTACAGTCAAATTTTCTAAATCAAAATACTCTCTTAATCGATTGTATGCTCTCCAACAATCTGTTACTATTATAGTATTTGGTAAAATATTCTATAAAATTAGTGGTATGATTGTAGAGCTACTTCGATCAGGTTATAAGAAGAAAGAGCATAATTTACTGTTTCTTTCAACCATACCAAGTACCCATTGCTGAGGTCATATACGCTTTCGTTCATACTTCCTTCTGAAAAAGAGAGATTCATCAATTTTGCCAACCTTTTTATTTCCACTTGAATCAATACCGCCGTATAAACGCGGATTTACCAAAAAATAATCTTACATAATCTCCCTCAAGTTAGCGAACCATTTTGATACTGTATTTTTCGATTTGTCAAGATCATCACCAGTATCATTTTGAAGGCTATTTCGACAAAAGTGATGAACAGTCTTAAAAACTTTTATCATAGGAGATTTAAGAAACTCAAATATGGAGCCATATCTGCAGGTTTTTTCCTTTTTACAAACATTACAGGACCAAATATAGCCATCCACAACATTCGTTTTTTTTATTAAAGACATATCTCTCAAACACATACACAAACATTCATTATGAATAATTCTTAACTGTGCAAAAAATTCAGCTTCTCTAACGTACTTTTTTGTGCAAAACTATACTAAAAGTCGTCGTTAAATCTCATATTAAGAATGTCATTGTCATTTTTTATTACTAGTGTTATTTTTTTTTAAAGTTTTTGCTCGGCTCATAAGGGGTGTATTTAAAAAAATTTTATAACGGCTTATTTTTTTTTATAACGGCTCATTTTTTTTATAACATCTTATAATGGGAAATGTCCTCTGAGAGGAAATTTAATGCTCTTGTTCATTATTTAACATAGAATACCTATAACCCCCGCTGTTTTTCTTGTGATAAATACTTGTTTTTAAGTAATTTTTTACCAATTTGTAGACGGAATGGTTGTTCAAATTGCAATCATTCGAAATCTAAAAGACAGTTTTGCCATTATCTATCTTGGCAACGATTTTTTCCTTGTCGATATTATTTATTTTTTATTACTCATAAGGGTTTTATTTTTAAAATATTTTACTTTAATTACAAAAATTTTACTTTTAATTGCAAAATTTTTACTTTTGTTTGCAAAAGTTTTGCTTTTGATCGGAAAACCCCTATATATGAATAAAATATATTTATTTATATTTTTTAACTTCTTAAGCTCTTGAGAAGCGCAGAATTTCCGGAGATGAGAAATTTCAAAAATAAATAGCCATCTAAATTTTATGCTGATTAACAATTATGAATTGATTTTTTAAATTTGAAAAATTTTATTATTACTAAATTAAGAAATGTCTATTTTAATAAATACATAATTATTTGTCAATTTTAATAATATAATTCAAGATTGAAAATCAGCATAAATTTTAGCTCACTAATCATTTTTGCAGTTTCACTTCTCCTCAAAATTTCTGGCTCTTATGAAGTTCAGTATTAAATTCTACCTTAACATAAAAGTAAATTTCGACTCGTGGATTCACCACACCTCTCCCACACAATTTTCTAATTTATATTCGTAAGAGACCAGAGCATGTATTTTTATTTCAAATATGCTTGAAATAGCGAGATAAACAAATATATATAATATCATTTCTTCTCGTTATAATTTATATTTTTTTAAAAATGGTTCGAAACACATTTTTGGGCAAGTAAATTATAACGAGAAGATATATATGGATAAAGTAAATCCGTTTATATCGCAATTTTAAGCTTATTTAAAAATAAGAAGCGAGATCTATGCTCCTGCGAATTGAGATTTACAACTCCTACGGAACGGAAGATCGATAAGAATTGCAATTTCATATGTACAAATTTTTTTATGTACAATATTGTAATTTATATGACAGTATTTCATTTTATTACAAGATTTCCTTTTTAGGTACTACCGACGAAACCGAACAACATTTACATGTTGTGCGTTTTCGTCGGTAAAGCAATTTTTTAAAAAAAAAGACGCCCTTATGGTTGAAAATCATTTTTATAATAATAAAATATTTCATTGCTTGGATGCCGCAGTAGAATATTTTTTGATGATTCACGCTGTACAAAACAGTATCAACTGTCCGAAACGTACATCTCTCGTACCTTTAAAGAAACAGATAAAGTCTGAAACCTTTATTTATATTTATCGATGCAGTAAACGAAATTGTATTTTCTCCCAAACTCTTTTATCTAAGACTACTTTAAATTCTATGAAGATTGATATACCAGCAATTCTATTCACCGTATATCTAGCTATGTTTAATATTTCTAATGATTTATTTAAAGGTTTATTTTCTTTCAACGAAAAAACTTTTTCAAGAATAAAAAATAAATTAAATGAAATATATAAAAATATAATCAATGGTGAATAAATGTTAGGAGGTGAGGGGGGGGTTACATTGAAGCTGATGAAACAGTTATTTCACGAACGGAATTATAAGTAATTACTCTTCAGCCGATGACAATTTACCTCGAACAATCTGGGTATTAGGCATAATCGGAAGAAATGATATGAATAAGTTTAAATAAGAAATATTACCTTAGCAACATGTTAAAACATTTACTGATGTTTTCCGTCGATATGTTCGTCTGGAAGTATATTTGTAACAGATGGGCTTCTTTCATTCGTGCAAACAGCAAGAAATCCAGACTTAAGGCACATTATTGTACCACGTACACATGGTTTTGTTAATGAAGAAGGGGAATCTTCAAATAAAATTGATAATCTGTAGAGTCACTTGAAAGGCGATATAAGGCGAGAACATGGTGTTTATTATGATAATATTGATGATTTTTTAGCAAAATTTGCATTTAGAAAAAGGTATATAATTAGTCAAAATAATGAACTTATACTTGAGGTTTACACCAGATTACTACAACTATTATTCAACAATATTTAAATAAATATATTTTTATTTTATAAATGTTTACATTTTATTACCCCCCCTATACCGAAAAAAACGAACAACATCTAAATGTTGTGCGTTTTCGTCGGTAGCACCCATTTTTATATATACAAGATTGCAATTTTATATGTACATGATTCATTAAATATGTCCAATTAGATTTTTTTAAGTACATGATTTCAATAGCGCAAAGTTTTGCAAAGTTATAGACACATATTGCATGGTTATAGCAAATATGAAAATTTATACCTATTTGTACAGCTATAAACCCTAGTTTTTTCGGAGTTATTATCCTTTTCATAGAGTTTTAAACCATTTCTTTTGCAGAAGTATAGTGTCATTTTTTAAGAGCTATAGAAATATTTTTTTAGAGTTATAGACAATTTAAAAATTTTCACAATGTAAGTCGGTCTAAATAATAACAAAAACAAAAAATATCGGAAATAATCAATACTATACCGTTAATATCCCAGTTTTTTAGCAATAGTTTGATAAATAGGCAAGATAAATTTCTGGATAAAGTGAAATGCTCTTTATGTTATTAATAGGGTGCACGATAACTCACCGCGGGATTATTTTAATAAAATTAAATATATAGGTTTAAACAAGAATATTCGATTATAGCTTTCCTTAGAGGCCCGCCTCTAAAAAATATATTGAACTTCTAAATATATAATATTTAAAAAAAAAACTCATATTGTCTTATATACATATTTTAGAAATAAGTTTTTAATAAAAGCCAGTCTAGATGTTAATATTAGAACTAAGTTAAAATTTATGTATAAAAGACATAAAAAATTATAGCAATGATATTTTCATATTTAGTAGTTCAATATATTCTTAGAGATGGGCGTATTATAAAGTTAAAATCGAATATTTTCTTTTACATTGAATTATTTCTATTTATTTTTATAAAAATAATCTCGCAAAGAGTTTTAGTCCTACCTATTAAAAGAATAAAAATCAATCACTTTATCCTGAAATTAATCTTACGTAAATTTAAATAATTTTCTTTTCAAGAATAAATCTCGATGCTGGAGAAATTAGTGCCGACAATTCCAACGATTTTAATTTTAAGGTGTTTTTTTAGGATAGATTACTTTTGTATAAATTATTTAAATATGTCAATAACTCTAAAAATTTGTCTTATACTCTGACAAAATAGGCCTATTACTCTGATAAACGTGAAAAATTTTAATTTGAGTCTGGGCTTGTGTGTATATTAAGGCAAAAAATGGTGTGTAAATTTTTTTAAAAATAACCCTTTAGAAAAAAATAAAAAATTGCTCTTTTTAAAATTTATTAATTGAAATATCAAATACTCTATTTAAAATTAATTTAAATATCGAGTGTTCTTTCTTTTTTCACTTCTATTTAGCATGAATATAGGTAGATATAAAGATACCAATTTCTTTGTTCTGTTCCTAAAATAATCCCATTTTATACCTGTCTAACAACCTTATATAGTGTTTATACGAACACCTTTAAATTTATTAACAAATTACGCCCTATGATTCACTCTTAAATGAACGAGGAAATGTTGGTCTAGATTACTATACCCACGCGTACCATCGAAAATTTGATCGAGTCAGGATGAACGTGTTGCCTTGAGAAAAAAAAATTGAGTTAGTTCACTGAGATGATTTTTTAAGAATTATTCTCTTGAATACGTTGGTTATAATGCTCCTAGTATCCAAAAACCATGACTACATGCCCTCTATCATACTTCCTCTTTCTAAGCTTGGAATAATCGATTTCTACAATAATAAATTTCCTCACATTTTTCCTACTCGTTGATAACTCTTGTCTATTATATTTCTATTTTAATTTTTTTAAAATCTGTAAATTTGATATCTCGATATTCTAGATATTTCTCTATATCCATTATATTAGACCCTGAAAGCCAATATTTTAGTATTATTAAGATTGGGCAGTTCTTTAAAAATTGTTAGTAAACATTGACGACTCAAGCAGCTAATAAATTTTTCAACGTAGCTTATATGTGTATTGCACCTGAAAAAATCTTTTTGGACTTCTATGTCAATTTAGAAAAGCGAAATACGCATCCTTTCCTTTTTTTACTGATTATCGAATTAAGTTGGACTTCTACTCATTTTATGGCCTCACGTATGATGTCATAAAAGGTTTTTTGTCTAAAAAATGTACACTCCTAATTTTACCTTGATATTTACACGTCAAACAAACGAGTCTATAATAGCATTTTTTTAAAAAAATAACTATAACCTTGTAAAAGGCAAAGGGTTTTTTCGCCTACCTCATTATTACTATTATATATTAAGAACCCGTGACATAATATAGAAATATATATTACATGTTGGCAACATCCATAGCTTCCAACCTGGAGTGCTGTCTCCTACCTTAAATCTGCGACCTTTGGTTCTTCTCGTTCTGGTAATACGTTACTTACAAAGCTACTCATAAGCCAGCTGTATACGCTATCTTCGTTTTATTAATTACTCGGCAGTATATAGGTAAATAGTGGCTTTTCATGAATTTTTATTTTTCACGCTTTTTTCGAGACGCGTCGCTGCATTCATCACACCACATAAGTGAGTCTATTATGCTTCATTGTCATATTAGATCAAGTCTTAATCAGCTATACCACACTGGAAAAACTTTATATTATACTATAATTATATAGTTATGACCGCTTAATGCCTTATCTTTTTATTTATTAAAGAAAAGTCAGCAGTATTTAAACTTAGATAATTAAATTTTTGTTCAAAAGTGTTAACTACTGAGATATATGGCTTAACAGAATTAAAAAAAAATATTATTAACCCGCGGAAAATAGAAAACTATATCAAAAATTTAATTATAATTTTGATAGAAACACCCGGTCAAAAAAAATTTAATTATTGTCTAAATAAATTTTTTCTATGCAAAATCTTTTAGAACATCTGAAAACTCTTTCTGTCCGGGCGCTTCTATCAAAAGTATATATAAAATCTTTGTATATAATCTTCTCTTTTCCGTAAGTTGGAATTTATTTTATATTCTGTCATGGGGGCTTAATATATAATAGTAATAATTAAGTTGTCAAAAAAACGCTCTCCCAAGTTACATTTCTACTCATTTGATGGCCCCACGCTGAATGTCATGAAGGGTTTTTTTAAAATGTACACCCCTATTTTAACGTTGATATTGACACATCAATCAAATGAGTCTATAATAGCATTTTTAAAAAAATATAACTATAACCTTGTAAAACCCTGTAAAAATAAAATTATGTACATATAAAATCGCAATATTGTACATATACAAATAAAATCTTATACATATAACATTGCAATCTTGTACATATAAAACTGCAATCTTGTACATATAAAAATGAAAACTTGTCCATATAAAATTACAATCCTGTACATATAAAATTGCAATCTTGTACATATAAAAATGCAATCTTGTACATATAAACATGAAATGAAATCCCTTGTAATATAAAATTACAATCATGTACATATAAAATTGCAATCTTGTACATATAATAATGCAATCTTGTACATATAAACATTAAATGAAATCCCTTGTAATATAAAATTGCGATTTTGTACATCCTTGGATTTTCTCTTAACACGCTTATTAGAAGATAAAGACGAAGATAATAAAACTTTCTTAAAAGAAATTCTTTATTTAAATAATTTTCTTTATATAGATAATATTGAAACATAATCTATAATTTACGTTTTATCTCTTAGTTCGAAATCCTAAATTGTACATTTACATTTAAATCTGTTTTACATATGAAACATATTCAATCCTATGTTTCAATGATTCATCCATGAAATCTACATTCACTCTCTAACTTAAACTGGCTTTCGTGTCTCTTCATAATAATTTTATGGTCATTTATAATTTTATACTGTTCTGGTACTATTATTTCATCAATAACACCACCATATTCATATTCCTTGTCAATCTTGCTACTTTTATTTTTTTTTTCTTATCAAAAATCTATCTACAATTTTTAAACTTTATTTTTTATCCTTGATACCTAACTCTTTACAATAAAATTTTTGATTCTTTATCACTTTTTCAAAATTTTCTCTTTTCAATGCTTCATGTTGAGACATTTTAATTCCTCTGTGTATAATTTTTTATAATTTTAAAAAAATTACATAATCTCATCTATATACTTCCTTTTTCATTATTTATAGCATTTCTCAATGTTCTATTCACGCGTTCTATACGGCCATTTTCCTCATTAAAATAATGAATACAAAATTCATGTTTTATATTTTTCTTCTTACACCATTCTGCGATATATTTATTTCTAAACCCTTACCATTATCTGATATCAATAATTTAAAATTTAAATCGTTATATATCTCATTCAAAAATACGGAGCTGTGGTCAAATTTTCTCCCCACGGGAACCTGTGGTCAAGTTTTCCCTCTGATATAAATAAAAAAATATTTTAAATTAAAATTTATTTTTATGCATACCCTTATATGATGACAATCGAATATTATGAGACCGAATTTAAAAGTTTAGATAAGCGGGTGATTATTACATATTTACAGCAGCAGAACACGCTCAAACCTTCGCATAAATGTGAAAAATGTAATAATTACACCGATTTTGTCTCATACAAGAGAAATGAAGATGGATATGCCTGGATATGCATGCAAAGGATTTGTAAAGACTATAAAAAATATACGTCGGTTCGGGGTGGTTCATTTTTTTTAGGTTTTAATCTGCCAATAACAAAGATTATCAAAATATTGGTTAAGTATGTGTCTAGGCAATCAATTAAATCTATTTGTTCTTCCATAACCTCAGTAAGCCCTAAGTCAATACATAGAATTATAAAAAAACTCAAGTTTTTGATTCAGGAACCATGTTTTATCGAGAATAAGTTAGGGGGTATCGGTTCTGTAGTCCAGGTCGATGAAACGATGTTGAATTACAAATGTAAGTCACACCGCGGTAGATCACCTAGCAATAGGACCGATGCACTAGTGATCGTAGAAGTTAGAGGTAGGGTCACAAGAGTGTACGCCAAAGTGATACCTAATAAATCCGCTTCGACAATACTACCTATTATAGCTGAACAGGTTTGTTCCGGATCTGAAATTCATACCGATGAACATAAATCGTATGGTAAATTGACTGAGAGAGGATACACACATAAGAATGTGTGTCATAAGTATAATTTTGTTGATCCAAACACTGCTGTTAATATACAGAACGTTGAAAGCATTAATGGATTAATTAAAAGTGAAATAAGGAAACAATTTTGGGTATAAAACTACGATGAGACAAGAGTTTCTGAACGAGTTTTGTTTTTTTTTAATAACAAGGAAAGAATATTAGAAAATGTTTTAGAATTAATAAAGTTGTGATTCTATAATATTTTTATTTTATTTAAATATCAAAATTACAAAAAAATTTTTTTATTATTATTTGAATCTCTAGTCAAATTTTTCCCGGGGGGGAAATTTGACCAGAGATCCGAAACATCTAACATTGAGTTATTATTTTTGCCGAAAAATGTACTTCCATGTTACCACCTTTGGATGCTGGAATAATAGAAAGTTTAAAATCAAAATTCTATAGCTATCAACTGACATCCATCGTAGGTAAAATTACTAAAGATGTTTCTTTAGAAAATCCTTAAAAAGAATTTTCAGTAAAGGATGCAATTATTTATGCCAAACATGCCTGGGACGATGTTATCATCGATACAATTAAGCATTGTTGGCAAAGGTCGTTGAAATAGCTTCTTTTTCGAATTAAAATCAATCTTTAGCATTTAATGAAGCCAGCCAAGAAGAAAAAACATAAATTTTGAAGAGGTAACAAAAAATCATTGTGCGGAATATGTAGCTGAACATGCAGAATATTTGGATTTTAGGCCAGATTTTTTTTCGATATTGACATCTCTGAAATAATGTTCAAAGAGAAAAGTGAGAATTGAAGGCTGAAAATGGAGAATTAGAGGCTGAAATAATTTCAATTCCACTTATATCGAGCCTGAAACTCACAATATCTCATATTCTAATGTTATGTCGAGCCTCAAAACCTTAAAAGATTATCTTTTAATAGAAGATAATTATGACCAAATAGTTTATGAATCATTGAAATCCATTGAAACAAAAAATCTATTTAAAAAGGAATTCTGAGCTAAAAACCCTACTTGATTATTTTAAAGAAAAATAAAAATAATTACATCTAAATACCTCTTTTTTAT
>SDVU01000837.1:0-10177 GCA_016256075.1 Dictyocoela muelleri | reverse complement strand
GCGCTTCCATCTTCCGTGCATGGGTATGATTCATGCACTCTTTTTATACCTTTTTTATCACTAAAAAATCACAATTCTCTTCTTTTTCAATAATGTCAACTTTTTGATTTATTTGATCAAAAAATTGATAATTTTTCTTAGTTTCATTTTCATCAAGTTTTTCAGCGAGACGCGAAATTCTCGAATCCTGTAGTAGAGTGGACTGGCACTCTACAGTCTCTTTAAGATTAAAAGTTAGACTGAATGGATGAATCACGCCATTTAAAGAGCTTTCTAGGCGATTTTTAATCTTACCATTGCATAACATATATATTTCTTCCTGTTTTAGTTCTACATCCACTAAGTAATATTCTTGTATCTATTCCACAATGGTGCTATTTTATTTAAAAACCAAACTAATTTCTCAAAAACTAGCGTTTTCTTGTTTATTTTTCCTGTTTCTGTTAGAATGAAAACCTACAGGTGCATTATTTGTTCTATCACTTTGAAAACCAACGTAATACAGCTTATTTCGGCTAAATAGGGGGTTGTCGTTATTCAAGTCTAATTACGTTCCATATATAGTTTTAAGTCTACTGCAGCAGGATCATCAGTAGGCCATAACACATAAATTAAGTCACAAGCAAAATCTATTTCAGAAAGTGGTATTAGAACAAGAAAAGAGTATATTTGAACATATATCATGCAGTTGAATCATTGTTTAATTGTGACATGAGTCCTAATTTATTAAAACACCTCCAAAGTGCTTGACTAAAATGGGTTAGACATTCTTTAACTTCGGCATTATCGAAAGATGCCTTAATTTCATTGAACGTAGCTTATTCGAAATCTTTCATGAGCATATCGGGATAAAATACAACATCCAGTAAAAGTCTAATTTTTATAACACTAAATTATGTAGTATATAAAATTTCTGATTTACATTCAAGAAACAATATATTAAAATAAAACTTTGTCCGGATATGAAAACATGAATGATATAGACCTGAAGGAATAATGTAGAAGACGACATGAAGGTTTCATACATAGCGATTTTAAAATATTATGTCGCAGAAAATGCTCTTTTAATCGGCATCGCCTAAAATGACTATTTGATCATCACCGAATTCAGTAAAAAGGAGCATATCTTAGGTGTCTAAAAACCTAAAGAAACTGAAGTCAAAGTATGATCTCTTAGTATCCGCCTGGTATATCTCTGGTCTTCCATCATAAATGCTCGATCTCAAAGAATCAAAAGATGGCAATAAATTTATTTGATCTAGACTTTCTATTTCGTCTTCTAAAAGGTAATTTATTGTCTCTTGGTAGATTTCTAATACTGGTTTGTTTGATTTAGAAAGAGATAAACGCTTAAAATTTTTTTTAATCCTGTATTCATTTAGTTTTTTATCATCACTGTGAAAGTGCTCTCATTTTTCTTCAAGTGGGCTTTGCTAAAAGGAGATTTCACGTGCTAGACGTGTGTCCGTTTGACAATGACGGTATATTTTACATCAGGGCAGTCATTTTCTGGCCTGGAATGAAAATTTTTTTCCACTACAAGCACTTCTTAAAGCAAGGCTGTAAAATATCCACCATAAGGTGGGCGATTATACAGCCTTAAGAAAAAAAAAATCAAAATTTGAATACCCATGGAAAACATTGGAAATTCACCAAACAAAACTACACATTCGATTTTTTTATCATCAAAAGCCGCCCATGCATTTATCATCGATAATAATCTGATTAGTGAAGAAAAACAATGTGTTAAATGTGATGGGAAAATAAAATTACATCAGACAACAAATATTCAAATAAATTGGTATATAGGTGTACTAATAAAAAATGCCATATGAGAAAACCTCTTTTAGAGGGAACTCTTTTAAACAATCCGAAAATACCATTAAACAATTATTTTCTAGCTATTTATAAATTTCTTTGTCGGGATTATGAAAAAATAATGATGAATGATTGCGGCATATCAAAAATGAGTCTACAAAAAATTAAAGATAATTGCAATACTTTTTTTTAAGAATGCCAACAAACTACATAATAAAAAAGTTTTGGGAGGGGAAAATTTAGTTCAAATAGAAGAAACTGTTATATATAAAGGAAAATTGATTTTTTATCCCTCAAATATGTATGATGAAATTCCGAGATGTACGAGGTTAGTTTAAAATAATTGAAGAAAACAGTGGGGATATGATAATTAAAATAGTCGAAAATAGGCAAATATCCACCATGACGAGATTGATTTCTGAGCATGTCCGGGTAGGATCGCTTATTATAACTGACGGATATCCATCTTATCCCAATCTGTAGAAAATGCAATGTGTGCTCATGAAATAGTCCCGCATAATGTTGAATTTAAAAATAAAAAATGCTTTCACACCAATAATATTGAAAATCTTTGGTCACAATTAAAATGTGAAGAGAAAAGAAGATTAGGTGTAAAGAAATCATACCTCGATTGTTTTTTTAACGAGTTTATTTGGCGTTATTATAATATTAAAAGATATGAGTATGAAAAAATTGGGGATAAGTGGCTTGAAATAATTGAATATTTGATCAAAAAGAAATTTTAATTATTAATGAAATTATATTTTGTATATTTGTATTCTCACATAACCCACCATTAACCCCTACCTTGGTGGTGGGCGATATTACAGCCTTGCACTGTTAAACGCCTATATTAAAAATATTTATTACCCTATGTTAATCGAGAAAATTATAAAACTGCTTCGGAATTTCATATTTTGCTTTCCGACAATAAAAAATATTCTTAAGTTGTTGAAATCAATAGGAGAATTTTCATATTCAAAGAAATGTGTAAAATACAAAAAAACTATAATAATCTAAATTGTATGAAGTAAAATATCGAATTGGAATAGAAATGTTACAATTACAGCACAAAACTATTCTTTTGAGTAGAATGTGTGCTTGAAATTCAAAAATCAATTTTTTTTTTATTTTTTTTAGGTTTGCCCTCTATTTCTTCTAAAAAAATCATTTTACTGCCGATTATATAATGTTGAACTGTAAAATCGGTAAAGAATTTTATAAATATCTGCTTTCATTATTCAGCACAAAAATTGGGAATATGTTGAAAAGGAAGGAAGAATGATTGGCAGGGTATTTAAAGAAGATTAATGATGAAATTATTTAAAACAGGTAAAAATCTAGCGTGTTAGATTTGGAGAAGTGGTTTGTATTAGTTGTGCTGTAGCTATAAAAAAACAAGTTATACTTTCCTCAACAAGTCAAAACCATAGATGTTCAGACTGTTTTACCTTTAATTCAAAACAATATAAGTGTATAACTGTTTAGGATCAGATAAATGATCAGCAAAAAGAGAAATAAATTAGTATTTTCGTGATTCAATTTGTCAAAAATAAAATTTTATTGACCCGGAAACAACAGCTAATACATGATGTATTGAAAATTTATAGTCTGATTTAGAAAAGATTAAGCATTATTGTTACGGTAAATATCAATTCTCTTTATGATCACCTAAATACATTTATGTTTTTCAGAAAGCATACTAATATCGAATTTGCGGAGTTTCTTGATAAAATTAAAAAAATAGGCCATACAATTTTACTTTAATATTTTTTTTAAAGAATTTTTATCGAGATAGGTGTTTTACTAGTTTCCCGGGTTAGGAACCTGAAAAAAATCAGCTCAAGAAAAAGTATAAATTTAAAAGAATCATAAAATTTTCTGCTATTAAATAATCTTAAAATAGTTATTTATATAAATTAATATATTAGGAAACAGGTATATTTATTTATATAAAAAACTATTCTAATATTATTAAATAGCAGAGAATTTTATGATTCTTTTAAATTTTATTTCTTTTTTAGCTTATTTTTTTTAGTCCATAACCAGTTGTACCACCTAACATTCTCTCAATCGGTATTTTTTTATGTAATAATTATGATCTGACGAGAGAGAATGATTTTCTAGATCCGTCTATAGTGCTTCTAATTATGTATTGATCATTTTTTCTCATTGATACTAAATCAAGATAACTAATACAAATAGACTCATTAAAAATTTTATTAAATCTTTTGCGGATATTTATTAAGAATTGTAATAATTTATTATTTAATTTCATTATAAGGGTATACTTATTTTTTTAAAAAATTTATAGTTTGCAAACTTAAACAAGGGCCCAAAAATTTAACTTTTTAAAAAATTAAACTCTTCTTTTACTGGTCAATCAAAGACAAAAACAAGAAAAAATAGAAAATCAATAAAATGTTTATCATTACAAACAAATAAACCGACACATAAGATAATTTTAACGAATTCTTTTATGTGTTTTTTTTAGTAATGAAGAACATTCAAATGATTTTCTATTGTTTTTATTGTTTTAGTCTTTGATTGATCAGTAAAAGAAGGGGTTATTTTTTATAAAATAAAATATCATGGGTTTTTTTTAATTTTTATTAGAATATTTAGGTTAAAAGTTGCATAAGGGTCCCTAATTTTGGGTGTATTTTGAAAAAATACCACCCCTGTTTTTAATGGACAGACAAAGAAAAAAAATATTAAAAAGTGACTAAAAGGAGTAAAAACCAATATAAAAAAACATATAAACTGATGTATTCATACAGAATACATCAGATTTTATGTTATTTATATTGTTTTCCACTTTTTTAGTCACTTTTTAATATTTTTTTCATGTCTGTCCATTAAAAACAGGGGTGGTATTTTTTCAAAATACACCCAAAATTAGGGACCCTTATGCAACTTTCAACCGAATATTTATATTATATTTTTTATGAAAAAAACACAGAGAATAAAGAATTACAAATAACGACTTTTAAAATTACATCAAAGGTTTGTTTATTTCGAAATAAGTGTCGTGTTAAAAACGTATCGAAAAATCAATAAAACAATAATTCGGTCTTTAAAATAATTAAATATTTTTTACAGTGATATATCTCGAGCTGAACTTTTCGTGACCATGCATAATATCACATATTCCACTTATTGAATATTTTTTCCATCAATTCACGTCTCATAATAGCTTTAAGATCAGGATGACTAATAATTGATTTAAGACATGCTTATTAATTTGGATGATTACATCGATCACACTACAAGAATAGAGTTATTAAGAATTGTTATTAAGTTTAAATACGAATTATATCTTATTTCTAAATTTGTAATAAAATAAATTTTGTTAATTCTTAAATGAAAATCTAATTTTTTTAAAATCTTAAATAAAAATCTAATTTTTATAAATTCAGTAATAAAAAAAATAGTTTTTATTTATTCAGAATAAAAAAAATAATTTTAATAATCCAAAAATAATAATTAAATTTTTATCAATTTTTGTCACGCGCACATCGTGTTACTTATTCCATACGCTCGATCGGTAGACGCAGTTTTAATTCTTGTGAGAGCCTTTATATTTTTTCTTTGTGATTGTAACATGAGGGGTTTTCTAATTTTTATCATTGAAAATCTAATTAAATTTCTGTTATAGAACTTATCATGGTTTAATGTCAATTATTTTCTATTATTTAATTCATGTCGTCTAAGAATTTTTCGAGAAAATAGTTTATGACCATAAATTTTTCAACATTTTTTTTAAAAAAATATAATAATCTATAAAATTTACATTGGGAATATATTAATCCATTTTTAGATGACAAATAGTAATTGGTATATAACTTAAAATATAATAGATATCTTAATAAATAGATATCTTAATAAATAGATATTATACTAAAACTAATAAAATATTTTATACACCAAATCAAAAACATAGCTAAGGGTAAACAGTTTTTGAAAATGGGCGTATATAAGTATAATTTAAATCATGCTATATATCAAAACATAGTTGTTTATGAGTTATTATCTCGAAAAGATTGTATATCGTAGCATTAAATAGACATAAAACTACTTGTAATTAATGTTTATAATTTTAAATTTATTTCTCTCGACAATATTGATAAACACAAAATGATTTAGACTTTAACTTATATTTTATGTTGTTTATGGTGTTAAATATAATTATATCTTATTATCTCTTTTTTCTAAATTTTTTTTTTTAAACATTAATGTAATAATTTTATAAACATACAATTTTATTATTGTTATCGTCTGAAAGTTATTTTTATTTGCATTATTTCAAAACTATTGGTTTGTCGATGTTATGAATAAAATTGAAGGCTTGCATTCATATGATTAAAATTTTATAGATTATATAACCTCTTGGGAAATTAATTAGTAGTTTCAATGCTTTTTTATATATTTTGAAAGAAAAATATTAATTCTTAAAAAAAAATTATTTTTACCAATTTTTATATATGAAAACAAAAAACATAATTTTTACAACAAAAATACGGTTAAGGAATATGGACCATGTTAATATTGAAATATTACAAAAAAATATAAAATTACATTTTTAAATGCAAAAAATCATAACCTCATTACCTAATTATTATGAACCTCAAAATATTTTTACGATTAAATTATAACAATGTTTAAAATAATTAAATATGTTTATACATTTTTGTTTTATTACAGAAAATATAATGGTAATAAAGAGTTCATGTAGCAGATATATTACAATAAATTTGCAAAGTCTTTAATTTCTCTTTATTTATAGTAAATATTTAGTTTAATAAACATGTATAATATGTTAGACGCGCAAGCGTATATATTTTTTTAATTCCCATATTTTTTTAATAAATACCAAATATAAAAAATTCTTTTTAAATCTAAATTTTATTTTAAAAACGCTGTTATAACAAATTTCTGATATTTAAATTTTGATTAGTGCAAAATTTTAAATTATAACGTTTTAAGAAAATATATTCAGACCCAACATTACGTATCGCGTATTGCAAAAGAAATATGAAGAGTATAATGAGATAATAAATTTCCTTCAATATAAGGATATATACATGACTGATAAATAAAAAAATGCGAATTAAGAAAAAATGTAAAAATTTTGCTGTTGAAAACCATATATTATATTTGAAAAAATGCTATTAAATGTTTCATATTTACAACTAATATGCGAATAAAGTATTGATTTGATGATTTAGGAGGAAAAGTCGCAGATAAATAAATCTCACCCATGAGGTAATAAGCTTGAATACATTTTAGCAAAAAAAAATTTCATAATAAAAAGAAATATTATCAGAAATGTAGTAAAAAAATTGTGTGTTTTGTCGAAAAGTTTACCATTAAAAACAAGAGATGTTGTTCATTAATCATAACCATCCAAAAATTTAGATCACAAGCAGTTCGAATTTATTGATTTAAGCTTTTTTAAGACGATTAATTATAAATATTCTTATATATTATTTTTAATATGTATACTCTAAATTGGGATATGTAATTCTTTACTTGATAGGTATAGCAGTATGTTGTGAATAAAATGAAAACGTTATTTTATATATTTGGCGAACTTGAAATTTTACAATGTGATAACGAAAATGAGTTTAAAAATAAAAGTATGAACGATTTATGTCAATTAACAAAATAGAATGCATTAATACAACGCCACTCACAATCTTAAGGCCAAGTCGAGAGATTTAGATTAATTAAAACTAGAAAGAAATCTATAAATAAAAAAGGAAATGAAAAAAAGTTTGGATATCACAATTAAAAAAAGTAGCATTAGATTATAACAGCACAGAACATCCATATCATGCAAACTTCCATTTTAAGTTTTTATTCTAAGAAAGCCTATTAATAATATAATCAATGAAGAAATAGTAAGTGCTAAATAAAATCTTCAATAGAAATCTAAGAAGAATTGCCCAAGAATAAATCAGGAAGCAATAAAAACAGTTTTTATTAAAGTCATTTAAATGAATACACGGAATGCGAGGAATTAATTAAATTAGAAACAAAATAAAATAAAAAAAATCAAAAAAATCATTATGACAAAAATGATATTTCAGATTGTCAAGTAACAAGAATGTTAAATTAGAAAAAAAAAATTTTTTAACAAAAAAAACTTGCAAAGAAAAGACAGAAACTCGCAAGTTAGTAGTTCAAATTAAAATTTCAGAGTAGGAGGTTTATAATTCTTTAAAAAGAACGAAATAATAACACAAAACATCATAAAGGTTTCTTGATGGTATTTATATAATGATAAATATGCGTTATAAGAATGCTTATCATATAATAAAGTTTAAATATTAAATTTATCGACCCAGGAATCTTAAACAATACACATGAATCGTATTAAGGTAACTAAATAAATTATTCTGTAAAAAATTATTAGTAAATTTTACAAATTTTATATTAAAATTAATATATTAAAATATAATTTTACTATTTATTATTTTATATTTATTTTAATTTCTTTTTTTTAATTATCTCTAATTTTTCTACAAAAAAATATTTTTGTTGTAAATTTTTAATTTTTAGAATATTATTAGAAATAAAATGTCGTTTCTTTAAATTGAACTAAAATACGCTTGTATCATGGGTAGCGCCGAGCGCGCGCGACAATTATTAATAAAGATTTAATCTCTCTCTATTCTAATTAAAAGATAATTATCTATTCTTATTGACCAACTTTGAAGAAATTGGTCAGAATTAAAGGAGTATATTATAGAGAGATACATTTAAATGAATTCGTTTTACAAGGAATTGCCGGAATTCGTATAATGTGCTGAGTTATTCTGCTATTTTGCCCGTTGTGGGTGCAGATTTGTTTATTGATGTTTGAGTTATGTTGATTGCTTTTATGTCGATATATATAAAGAGTTTGAAATTAGGTGTGTATTTATAGTTTCGATTTTCCATAAATTTCAGTAGTAAATTACAAGATATTGAATGTTTATTTTTTTTATCAAATTATTGATTTTTAAAATTTCAAAATCTTTGGGCTACGAAAATATTAATTTTTTCTATAACATTTATTGTAATTTTTTGTATTTATACGAGTTTTTGTAAACCCCGCAATTTATAATACTTTTATTTTATATATATATTATATATTACATATTACATGCTGACAACATCCATAGCAGCCTACCCGGAGAGTTGTCTCCAACCATAGTCTTTAGACCTTTGGTTCCTAGTGTTCTATTAATACATCACTTCCTAAGCTACCCAGAAGCTCAGCTGTATACGCGATTTTCGTATTATCAATGACTCAGCAGGATACAGGTAATTAGTAGCTTTTTCATGAATTTTTATTTTACTACTTATTGCCGAGATGCGTCGCCGCACTCATCCCCACACCTAGAAGAGTCCCTTCTGCTTCAATGTCATATTAGACCAAGTCTTAATCAGCTATACCACACTGTAACAACTGTATATTATACTATAATTATCTAGTTATGACAGCTTAATGTCCTTCCCTCATTATTTATTGAAGTGATATGTCAGCGGGATTCGCCACGATACTTATAATTTTTCATTCAAGAGTGTTAACCACTGAGCATCTGGCCTTACTTTTATTTTTTCTATTAACAAAAACTTCAATAACAAGATACAGAAAATAATCGTTTAATTTATAAAATGCGTAATTTTATAAATATTTATAACAAGAGACATTTATTTTTTTTTTATTTTCTAGACAAGATAGCTGGGGTTAAGACTTTGATGTGTAAATTTAAGTATAGTGTATGAATCTCGCTGACGTAACTCTTTAATAAATAATAAAGGGGTGACATTAATTGTTCAAAACTATAAATTATAGTATAATAAACAGATCCCAGTGTAGTATAGCTGATTAAGACTTTGTATTTTATGACAAAGAAGCATAATAAGCTTTCTTAGTTGTCGGGTTGAATGCAGCAACACATCTTGGCAAAAAGTAAAGAAAATTATAAATATATGAAAAAATACTAATACCTGTATCCACCTGTGTCATTGATAAAACGAAGATCGCATATACAGCTAGGTTTCTGGGTAGCTTAGGAAGTGGCGTATTAATTTTAACATCGAGAACTTAAAGCAATAGATACGTTAGAAGACTACTTTCCGTGTAGGCAGCGATGTATTTTGTCAACATGTAGTATATATATAATTTCATTTCTCACTACTAAATTAAAAATTTCTGTATACGTAGAATTTTACTTATTTCAGAACAAAATTAAAGCTTAAAAAGAATAAATATCTATGTTTAACAATCATAAAAATTTCACATTATATAAATTTAGCGATTATATCGTACTCTTCTTTTCCACAAGAGTCTGCTTCTCAATACAGA
>SDVU01000836.1:0-10197 GCA_016256075.1 Dictyocoela muelleri | reverse complement strand
TTGATACTTTTAAGAAATCAGCATGTGAAAAATTTGTTGAAATAATAAAAATTGATTAAATTTATTTATTTATTTATTTATTTTATTTTACGGGGAGTATATTGGTCTTGTGTCAATTACGGGGGGTATATTGGTCTTGATCCCAGTTTTTTTCTTTTTTTGAAAAAAAAATTTGGTGTAGTCTAAACGGTTAGAAATTTAACTTCCTTATAAAATTTTTAAAAAAAATCTTACAACCCCTATGCATTTTTTCCAAATCAATAAATTTAAAGACGATTAATTTTTCGAACTCATAAGCGATAATAGTAAATAATTGAAATTTTTAAAATTCAAGGAAAATAAATGATAATGCTAAATGTCCCGGGTGTAGGAAAAGATTAAAAATTCAAAAAAAAAACTGAACGTTTATGCTTTTGCTTTTTTTTGTTAACACTGCGTTAAACGATATAATATACTTTAAATTCCGAATTATATAATTTAAGATTTGAAATTAAGGCTTTTTGAAATTTTGTTATTATTTTTTGTCAAAGTTCACTTCCCTCTTAATAATATATTATCTAATTATGAAATATCGGGTTAGGATTATATGACTATTTTAACCCTAATTAGAAAAAAGATTAAAGAGTATGTGTTAAATAATCCTGTTAAAATAGGTGGGCCCTTTAAGGAAGTTCAAATAGATAAAACTCATTGGGAGAAAATGAAATACGGCAGAGGGAAGAAAAAGAAGTCAGTGTGGATATTAGGGGCTATCGATTCGAAAAGTGGTAAATGTATATTAAAGAGAGTATTTTCAATGGACTCAAAAACGCTTATTCCGATTAACAAACAATCATTATGAAACACATATACATTATTACAGATCAATGAAATGCATACAATTCGCTGAAAGATTATGGATATTTTTATGATACTGTTTGCCATAAAAAAAATTTCGTCGATCCAATTACCAAAGAAAACACTCAAAAAATTGAAAATTTATGGATGCACCTAAAAAAGTTAAACACTGGGCGTACGGTATTTCAATCGATAAAATTGATGATCATCTTATGATGTTTATGTTTTTTTTGGAATTACAAAAATATCGAGTTCGCTGATTTTTATGGATTATTATTAATAAATAATTTCTAATCCATATTTTTTAATAAATAATTTTTTTTGTTAAATTTCAAAAAATTTTATAAGGAAGTTTAATTTCTAACCGTTCAGACTACCCAAATTTTTTTTTCCAAAAAAGAAAAAAATTATATAATAAAGGAAATTTTTATATGGAAAACTCTAAAATGTGTGTATTTTTATAGAAAAAACACACATTTTAGAGTTTAACATATAAAATTTTCCTTTATCATATATTTTTTTTCTTTTTTTGGAAAAAAAAATTTGGGTAGTCTGAACGAAGTAGAATTAAAAAATCATATATAATAGACATATATATACACATATAATCAAAAAATAAACCTGATTTATCTTTCAGATGTGTATATAGTGATTGCCCGAAAGGTATTCGTACTGATTTCGAATGTAAGGGAGTTTAATCAGTAACGGGCATTATCATGAAGAGGAAAACTCTAAAATAAAAACCTTTATTCTCAAAAATATACTTTTTGAGAATTGCATTGACACTACATCAAATTTCGAAGGATCTTATATTAAGGTTCTTTCAGATATCAAAAGTTTAGAGAGTGATATATCAACAAATACGAGTCATTTAGGGTTGCCTTTCCAAAGAAGAGACGTTAATTACAAATGCCTAAAAAAATTTTAGAAAAGGTATAAAATATTTTTTTTAAGAAAATGCTACTGGCAACTCGCCACATTGTGTACGAGTTGCCGGAATTTCGCCACAATTTAGCGAATTGGCTGAATATTGATATGAATTTAGACCCACAATGGATCATGGCAAAATTAAAATAATAAAAAGTCAGAGAGAAGGTAATTTATTATTTTATCGAGGCTTTTGTTATAATATAGTGCGAGAAAATGAAAATATTTCTACTTGGAGATGCCGAGATAGAAAATGCAAAGGAAGTATTGTATTAGAAGGTGAAAATTGTCGAATAAAAAATCAAAATACACATGATGTTGATTTTGAAAAGAATGAATATGAAAATCTGAAACATATGTGCAAGGAACGATCTTTAATAACGGACGAGCGGCCAAGGGATATAGTTTTAAATGAAATAGGGATAGTTACAACATCAGTTTCAAAATATTTACCTAAACATCAAAATTTATATGATAGTATAACAAAATTATGAAAGAAAAAAAATATGTAACAAAAGAAGATGATATACTCGAATGTATTAAGAAGACTTTTTCTACTGAAGTTTTTCTTATTTTTGATTCAGGAATACATTCAGAAAATAGAATTCTGATTTTTAGCACCGCAACTCATCTTTTATATTTCGAAAATTCTGATGAATGGTATTATGATAGTACATTTAAATCTTGTCCTGACAGATATGAGCAATTATATAAAATTATGAGAAAAATAAAGTCAAATACATTACCTCTTTTATATATATTGATGAAAAATAGATCAAAAGTGAATTATCTAAAAGCATTCAATTATATTAAGCGAAATATTACAAAAACACCTAAGTTTATTAAAATAGATTTCGAAATGGCTGCCTTTTCAGCTCTTAAAGATGTTTTCGTTCATTCATAAATTTCAATTTTTTTTCATTTTACGCAGATTATATTTAGGCAAATTCAAAAAAATAAATCTTATACAGATATAGCACTAACCAGTTTTTAGGTAAAGATTCAAAATGATTGCTGGGTTAGCTTATGTACCTATTGATAAATTACATATTGAAGTAAAGAAACTAGATGATTATTTCAGTAATAATAACTTAAATGATATACAAATAATTAGGGAAGTGATTAAAAAAACATATTGTAATAATATAAATTATATAAATTCATGTCCAGAAAATATATTCTCACCAGCATTTCGGTCAGTAGCAGATAGAATATTCAACAATGCATCGATTACTACTAATTGTTTGGAAAGCTGGCATAGATCTTTGATTAATAATTTTATAAGAGCACATCCATCTCTTCTTGAGTTTGGAAATGAGCTTAAATAGTAACATGCTCAAGTAGAAAATAAAATTAACCAATTATTTGGGCAACGATATCCGATAAATAGTAATATTAATATCTATATGGCCTCTATTAGAAATGATATGAGAGTTATATAAGCATTCAATTCTTAAAAGTCATCTCTTCAAATCTAAAGTTAAAAATAATTTTGATTAAAATATCTATTACATATAATCCTTGACATTTTGATATTTTTTTTTCTTTTTAAAATTCAGTTTTCAACAGCATATTTATCGAATTAACCTACATAACATGTTATTAGATAAATTAAACATGAATCTAAGATTACAATGTTTACTATATATATTTATATTTATAATTTATTTATTATTATTCTATATAATTGATTTTGTCTTGTGATGATTTTTTATGTGTTTAAATTTGTGGCGAAAATCCGGCAACTCGCCACAATGTGGAGAGTTCGTAAGCCACCGTTTCGCCCAAAAGGGCGAACCGGCGGTTTTTCGCCCCAAATATTTTTAATGAAGATATTAATAAAATAAAATTTTTATTTAATTTAAAGAATAAAGATGATTACCAGGGCGTTGGATTACTAATAACTTTAGTAGATAGAATGTAAATTAAAAGATTTTCTAATTATTTTAGTTTTTTTATTTATAAATTTATTTTTAATTTAAACATTCATCTTAGACTATGATTATTTATGAAGTTTTTTTTTCAAACAACTTCATAAATAATCATAGTCTAAGATTAATGTTTAAATTAAAAATAAATTTATAAAAAAAAACAAAAATAATTAGAAAATCTTTTAACTTACATTAAATAAACTAAAGTTATTAGTAATTCAACGTCCTGGTAATCATCTTTATTCTTTAAATTAAATAAAAATTTTATTTTATTAATATCTTCATTAAAAATATTTTGGGCGAAACGGCAGGTTACCATTCTATATAATTGATTTTGTCTTGTGATGATTTTTTATGTGTTTAAATTCGTGGCGAAAATCCGTCAACTCTCCAACATTGATGCGAGTTGCCGGATTACGGCTTTTCCAGAGAATAGACGTCAATTACAAATGCTTAAAAAAATTTAAGCAATGGTATGAATTATTTGTATAGAAAAACATACGATAATAATTTGTTTTTACAAAATGATTTTTTTTAGTGAACTAAGTGGCCGGATTTTGATATTTTAAACCGAAAAGAATTTAGAGTATTGACAAGATTAAACACTTGGTTGGTGACGGATCTTTCTATACTTCGCCTAAGATTTTTTTTTACAAATATTTATAATTCATGGAATATTTTTCGGTAAGAGAATTCCTTTAGTGTACTTTTCATGGAAAATAAATAGAATTCTCATACTTAAAAATTTTTGAATGGATTAAAGAAAAATGTGACATCGGTCCGAATAATTATATTGCTGATTTTGAAATAGGAGCAATCCAAGCTTTTAAAAATGTATATCCATCAACAAAACTTCATGGATTTAATTTCCATTTTAGCCAAATTATTTATAGATTCTGGATTTCAAATGGTTATCTCAAAAGATTTAAGGAAGATAATGAATTTAAAAAACTTACAAAATATTTACTCAGTCTCGTTTATCTTCCTATTCACCGTGCTGATCACGAGTTTGAAAAAATTGAATTGTTATTTAAAAAGGACTGATTTTTCAGTTGTATGCTCTTTTTTTCATAAGAAACTTCATTGACAATTCATACAATTTATTTACTAAGGAAATTCAATATTGGTCAGTTCATGATAGAATTCTTTAAGACTTCCCAACAACTACAAATTCGCTTGAAGCATATCACAGAGAAATTAACAGTAAAGTTGAGAGAAAGAAGTTAAATTATAAAAGGCAATATTTTTAATCAAAAAAGAAGAAAAAAAATATCAATTACTATTGATTTGTTAATGATAGGCAATTATTTGTAAAAAAACAAAATAATAGCAATTTTAAAATTATATTGCAAAATTATAATTTTTACAAGTACAAAGAATTTATAAAAATTATCTCTGAGAAAACTAAGGTTCATATTATTAAATAAATGATTTATTAATTGTTTTTTATTATTATTACAAGGTTTATAATGTTTTTAAAATTACCCTTTCATTTCTATAAAAACACTTTTTCATTTCTATTTAATTTTTCTTAATTCTATAAAAAAACACTTTTTCATTTCTATAAAAACGCTTTTTCAGCTTGATAAGAACATCAATATATTTCTATATAAGCATTTTAGTACCAACCCGATTTAGGGTAGTCGACAAATTTAATATGACAAAAACCGGAATAATAAAAAATATATTGAATATTCTGCTATTTAATAATCCTAGATTGGTTTTTAAAAAATTCACCATATTTGAATATCTTGGCTTAATTCAGAAAACACTAATAAAAAGTATGAATATTTTGTAATTTTTATTTAAAAACTTTCTAGGATTATTAAACAGCAGTAGAATATTCAATATTCTTAATTTTACCTTTTTTGCTATCTTAAAATTCTCGACGGTCCCAAAGCGAGTTAGTACCAAAATGATTTTATAAAAATAAAAAAGTGCTTTTATATAAATGAAAAAAATGTTTTTATATAAATCAAAAAATGTTTTTATAGAAACAAAAAAGGGTTTTTATTAAAATGAAAGGGTGCTTTTTAGATATAAAAAAATGTTTTTAGAAATGAAAAAGTATTTTTATAGAAATGAAAGAGTGCTTTATAGATATGAAAAAAACTTATTTATAGAAATGAAAAAGTATTTTTAAAGAAATGAAAGAGCGTTTTTATAGATATGAGAACCCCCGTATAAACAATTTTACTATTATAATATAATTTTTTTGGCGAAAAAAATCGAGTTTTCGTAAAAAAATACCCGATTTTTCGCAAAAGGCGAAAAAATGACTGCCCAAATTCGACTTTTTATTAAAAAAGACTAACACATTTAATAGTTTAAAGTTTTATGCATGTGAAAATTAAAATCTTGTGTATATTTAAAAATAAATATTTGGGGAATAAATTTAAGCTTTCACATAAAAAATCCTTACACCCTTTCTTTCTATGTCTTTACAAATTTTCAAAAACAAATTGCTACCTAGAAAATATTTATACCCACTGGAGAGGATATCGCCCGGGTTGAGAACACCCTAATATATTGTAAAGTGTAGATTTAATGAATTGCAGATTTTTAATCGAATTAATTATGAAATTCAAATATTATAATCAATTTTTAAACAAGCTAGTAACATTAAGCTTTAAAACAATAGGCTTAAAACAATAAGTTTTAAATTAAGCATAAAAAAATTAAGCTTTAAAACTTTAAACTTTAAAAAGATGGGTTTAAAATTAAGCATAAGAAAATTAAGCATAAAAAATTAAGCTTTAAAACGTTAAGCTTTAAAACTATAAGTTTTAAAGTATCCTTGAAAATAAGCATTAAAAAAAATAAACTTTAAAACTATAAGTTTTAATAAAACTATAAGTTTTAAAAAGCTTTAAAACAATAAGCTATAAATAGACTATAAAACAGTTTAGGAAATAATAATTATAATAATTTCTTAATATAACAAAAAAATGTTTTTATTTTAGAATTTTTATTTTTTTTAATTTCATAATTAATAAAATAAAATTATAAATCAATGTTTATCTTAAACTTTAATATCAAAATTAATTTAAAATTTTAAATTAAATATTAATTTAAACCGTAAATCAAATAATTAATTTTATGTTTAATATCAATTTATTAATCTCAATTTAATTTTAATCAATAATCAGCGTTTATACTTTGTTTTAATTAACCGCCAAATAGATCAAAAAATTTAAAAACACCTATTTTTTTACAAAAATTCCCTCCCCTTAAAATCAACTAAAACATCTTTTAAAACAATAATTCAAATTACCACTAATTAAAGCGCCTTTGAATCAATATAAAACAAAATTTTAAATACATTTTAAATACATTTTAAATACATTTTAAATACATTTTAAATACATTTTAAATACATTTTAAATACATTTTAAAACAATCTTTTTAAACAATCTTTTTAAACAATCCTTTGATTCATTTTAAAACAATTCCTAAACCTCCCTCCAAAAATTCCCTCCATTCTCAAATATAAAAGAAATTCAAAAACAACAACTACCCATGAGATATATCCCTGAATTTACTGATAACAACAATGATGCTAATAAAGAGAACTTTGATCCAACAGTCAATAGATATTCACCAATAAGAAAGAAGACAACTATCAGACGTCAACCATTGAGAGAAATAGAAGATGTTAAGAATGACCTTCTTGACGATTTGTTCAGTCAGATACCTGATTCGCCAATTAAGAAGCGAAATATCAGGGAGATTTAAATTGTAGGATAGAGTCGTATATAAATAAATAATTAAAAAATTTACCTTTATTTAAGTTTATTTTCTGTTTGTTATGCAATAATTCTAAAATTAATACTTATTTTAATACTTAATGGCGATATTTTAATCCATTTTAACGATTCATTTATCCCTTTTATTGATTTTTTATCCCTTTTCTCGATGCTTTTATCATTTTATCGATGCTTTTATCCTTTTTATCGATTCTTTTATTTCATATTGATTTTATATTGTTATGAATATCAATTTTATAATAAAATTTAGTTAAACAAAAAGCCTAATTAAAAATCTTTTTTATAATGAAGTGTTGAATAATGATTTTTGCCTTTCAAAGTCTAATTTTTAATATTAAAATCTTAATATTGAATAGTAATAGTAATTTATTTATTTTATAATTACAGTGCTCCCTAAATTCCCCGCCCCTCGAAATCCCCCACTATAAATTCTCCATCGATTTTTTTATAAATTTTTTTATATTTGAATAAAAGGCAGCCCGTAATTCGCTATTCCTCCAAATTCGCCATCGACTAAAATAATTTTCCTTTTTACAGGGTTTTTCATAGTTATATACTTATTTTTAAATATAATCAACCCATTTTTTATATTTATACAGGGGTTTTCAAAGTTTAATCACCTTTGCAAACTTATAACCCCTCTTTTTCAATCCTATAACCCCCTTTTTTCAAACTTATAAACTCATTTTTTTCATAGTTATAAACTCCTTTTTTTTCAATCCTATAAAAACCTTTTTTAAACATATAAAGCCCTTTTTTCAAACTTATAAACCCCCTTTTTCAAACTTATAACCTCCCTTTTCGGACTTATAGACCTATTTCGTCAGAGTTATAGATGATCAACTAAAATTCATATAGATTAATTATTTTTACCCATATTTTTAACCAACATTTTTAACCCATATTTTTTAACTTATATTTTTAAACACAAATTTTTTATCGCTTTTTTTATCAATAATTTTTTAACCAATTTTTTAACCAATTTTTTACCTGGTATTTTTAAATCCATATTGTTAACCCTTATTTTATCATTTATTTTTAGTTCAATTTTTTAGCCAGTATTTTTTAACCCTTGCTTTTTAATCCCTATTTTTTAATTCTTATTTTTTATCCCTTATTTTTTTAACCTTTATTTTTTAATCCACATTTTTTAACCCTTATTTTTAATCCACATTTTTTAACCCTAACCTATTTTCTACTTATTTTTTAATCCGCTTTTTATACCTTTATTAAAAATAAGAGAGATAAAATAATGGTTAAAAAAAAGGAGTTAAATTAGGGTTTTAAAATGAGGATTAAAAAATAAGATTAAAAAAAAGAGTTAAAAAATCGGGGTTTGAAAAAAATCGAAACTAAAATCCGCGGATGATTAATAACTCAGGATAAATGGTCTATAATACTTTAAAAATATCTTTATAACTCTGAAAGAAATGGGTCTATAACTTTGAAAAATGTATCTATAACTTTAAAAAAATGTATTTGAACTTCTGAAAGAAATAGGTCTATAATTTTAAAAAATGTGTCTATATGTTTCAAAATATGTCTATAAATTTTTAAAAATGGGTTTATAAGTATGAAAAGTCGTACAGAGTCCCGCATATGACCAATAATTAGACCTAAAAAGGTAATCAAAAAAGATGAAAAATATGTTTTTTAAAAGCTCTCACGTGATATTAAAAGAATCAAATTAATAATAAATTATTTTTTTTTACAAAGGTAATATACACTGAAACTATTTGATTTTTTACGGAGCATATTACCATTTCAGGAATAAAAATTTATTATTAACTCGATTCCCGATAATATTACGCGGGAGATTTTCAAAAACATATTTTCTATCTTTTTTTTATTCCTTTTTAAGTCTAATTATTGGTCATATGTGGGCCTCCGTTTCGATTATTATAAACAAAAAGAATTATCATTTTTTATTTTTAATTTAATCCAATAAAATTCGCCACAACCGTAATTCTTCACTCCCTACGTAAATATCCAATTTTTCAAAATCCCCAGAAGTGGAGAATTTTTGAAGTGCATTGTATTTAAAAAACTATTATTTTATTAATGTTTTTAGTTAATGTTAAAACGGGGCAGATAGCTCTGAAGTTAACACTCTTTAACCCTTAAACGATTTTGAGTAAAATAATAGATGACCATTTTATCATTTTTTTCAATTTTTTGATAAACCATCTAGAAATTTTTATCATTTTTTTTTTTAAAAATTAAAAATTTTTCAAGATTTTATTTAAAAAAAAATAATTATATCTCAAAAAAATATTAATTATTTGTAAAAACTCGAAATTATTTCTAAAAAAATATTTTCAAAATTAATTACAGATTTTTTACAAATAATTGATAATTTTTGAAAAACACATCACATCACATTTTATTATTATAGATAACTCTTTTCATATTATAAACAATACTTTATATTTTTATAGATAACTCTTTTAATTTTTATAGTGGCTTCTTTAATTTATATAGACGACTATTTTATTAATTATAGACAACTCTTTTGGTGCAAGTTCATGTGACCGGTCTAACCCAAGGGGGAGTATTGTAGAAATTTTTTTTGATATAAATTAAATTATTTGATATAAATTAAATTTATTTGATATAAATTAATCTTATTATATATAATTAATATTATTAGATATAAATTAATCTTAATAGATAAAATTAATCTTATTAGATATAAATTAAATTTATTTAATTTTCGATCAACCAAGTAATAATTT